>JAOTAX010140739.1:0-16785 GCA_025629825.1 Erythroxylum guanchezii | reverse complement strand
ATCTTGGTACCTTTTGACTAGATATATAATGCTCACACATATAAAACCAAACTCTTTTGTTTTATTAATAATAAATAATTTCATTACAAAATTGTAACTGGAGAAGATAAAGTTACATATAAATACACTTGCTTTCCAGGGCATTATATTTACATAACTCCAACATCGAGTTCCTAGTAATGTCGTTTGGGTTAATTAATGCCCCAGTTGCATTCATGGCATTAATGAATAAGCCCTACCTGGATCGCTTTGTGATAGTGTTTATCGATGAAATTTTGGTGTATTCAAAGAGTAGAGAAGAACATGCTGAACACCTAAGAGTGATCTTACAGATTATGAGAGAAAACCAACTGTATGCTAAATTTAGTAAATGTGAGTTTTGGCTAAATCAAGTGGTGTTTTTGGGTCACATAGCAAATGGTCAAGGTATTCAAGTGGATCCAATGAAGATTGAGGCAGTAATGAAATGGGAGGCTCCATATAATGTGTCAAAATTTTGAAGTTTCCTACGATTAGCCAAATATTACTAGATTTTATTGAGGTGTTTTCTTTAATCTCGACCCCTCTGTCTAAACTTCTGAGGAAGAATGTAGCATTCAGATGGAATAACGAGTGTCAGAAGAGTTTTGAGAAGTTGAAACATTAGTTGACTACAGCGTTGGTGTTGACTATTCCATCGAGGATTGGAGGATGCATCGTTTATAGTGATGCTTCGCATTAAGGATTAGGATGTGTGTTGATGCAATATGCAAAGTGATAACCTATGCATCGAGACAACTAAGGTCTCACAAGATGAATTATCCGCCATATGATTTAGAGCTTGCTATAGTTGTCTTTGCTCTAAAGATATGGAGACATTATTTATATGGGGAGATGGATCATAAGAGTTTGAGATATCTGCTGAGTTAGAAAGAGTTGAACATGAGATAGAAGAGTTGGATAGAATTGTTAAAAGATTATGACTGCACGATTGAGTATCATCTAGGGAAAACTAATATAGTGGCTGATGCATTGAGTAGAAAGTCATTTAGTTGAGAGCTTTGAATGTGGAGTTGAATCTAGAGCATAATGAAGCATTGACAGCTACGCTAAAGTTAAGACTGATGTTAAATGATCGAATTAAAAGAGTTCAGAGTAAAGATCCTGAAATGGTGAAACTGATTGACAAAGTTAAAATGAATCCTGATTCTGAATTTGAATTGAGAAATGAAACATTGTGGTTAAAACAAAGATTATATGTGCCTAATGTGGTTGATCTGAGGAAAGAAATTCTAGAGGAAGCTCATATAGCCACTTATGCTATGCATCCTAGCACAACCAAGATGTATAATACGTTGAAACAACATTTTTGGTGGTCTGGAATGAAGAAGCAAGTAGTGGAGTTTGTTTCTAAATGTATAAAAGGTCAGCAGGTTAAGACTGAGCATTAAACTCCAATTGGAAAGTTACATTCCTTGCCTATTCCGGGGTGAAAATGAGAACGAATTACTATTGATTTTATAATTGGATTGCCTATGACTCCGAGGCAGAATGATGCTATTTAGGTTGTGGTGGATCAATTCACTAAGTCAACCCATTTCTTACCAGTGAGAGAGAATAAGTCATTAGACCAACTAGCCCGGAGGTATATGAATGAGGTAGTTAGTTTGCATGGGGTTCTAATGTCCATTGTATTGAACAGGGATCCCAGATTCACTTCAAGATTTTAGAAGGGTTTGCAGTCAGCTATGGGCACAAAGATAAACTTCAGTACAACATTTCATCCTTAAACAGATGGGTAGAGTGAGAGGACAATCAAGACTATTGAGAATATGCTCAGGGCATATGTATTAGAGTTTGAAGGAGCTTGGGATCAGTATATTGCATTGAATGAATTTACTTCCAACAATCACTATCACAGTAGTATCGGAATGGATCCTTATGACCCAATGTATGGCATAGTATGTTGATCGCCTCTGTAGAGTAAATTAGTCAAAGTTGCCTTCTAAAAAGTTGTAGCTTATCTTACTAGCTTTCTAGCGGTACATAGTATGAAATGTTTGGGCATAGGAGTCAAAAGTCATGGTCTTTAGAAGGGGAGATGTTTAGGAGTGTTAAAGTTGTATCGTTTGTAAAAGACGCTTCGTCTGTGATGATGTCATGTCGGATGACATCATTTCATCTAAGACTTTGCATAATCTTAAGTTGACTCCATTCGTCTGCCTTGTGGCATTCGTCTGCTCCGCCTTCTTCTATTTCGTATTCGTCTGCCTTGTGGCATTCATCGGTTGTTCTGCATTCGTTTGCTTGATGGCATTCGTCTGCTCCACCTTCGTCTGTTTCACATTCTTCTACCTTATGGCAATCGTCTGCTATTCCACATTCATCTGCTTGGTGACATTTGTCTACTCCACCTTCATCTATTCTGCATTTGTCTGCTTTGTGGCATTATTTTGCTTTGTAGCATTACTCTACTCTGCATTCGGTTGCTTTATAGCATTCGCCTGTTTCTCCGTATTCGTCTACTTCTCCGCATTTGTTTGCTTTTTCGCATTTGTTAGCTTCTTCGCATTCATCTGCTTCTTCGCATTCATCTGCTTTTCTGCGTTTGTCAGCTTTTCCGCATTCGTCTGCTTTGTAATTACTCGTCTGCTTTTTGATTTCTCTACAGTTGACCCTCCACTTCTTCTGTGCACTGTCCTTCTTGAATCATCTGGTCAAAGTGTTGACCTTTCAGATGATAGAATCCATTGTCAAGGTCTTCAGAAAATTTGTAGATCTTGAAGTCTTCTTTCAACCAATGCAAAGAATACCTTAATCCGATATCTTTAGGGAAAGTTATGGAAATTTTCCCAATCCTATATCGTCTGATGATGTCACATCATCTATAAGTGACATCATATCGTCTGTTCCTATTTGGACCCTGTAGATGATTGAATTTGTCTTTGAGGTCTTCATGAAAGCTTTAGGTCTTGAAGTCTTCTTTCAAACCATCTAAGAATGATCAGATATCTGACATCTATATTGAAAGTCATGCCAATTGTCCCAAGATAGGTTCAATATGATTGAGGACCAAATCTTGTTTGATTCTTTCGGCCATAATTTTGTTATCCGACCTCCAAATGAAGCGATTCTTGAGCCCATAGATTTCTAACACTTTTCTTTTTAGGTATTCATGAAAGTTATAGCTTTTGATGCTGTTTTGAAAAGGATTGATTGAATCAAGATAAGGGTATTGATTGGAAGAGTATGAATTAGATGTTTTCTAAACATACTTCGGTATTTTGATGATTTCTAGATCGGTAGAGCCCTAAATGAGATGATTTCTGATTTGTGGGAAACTAGAGACATAAAATTGTAATTTAGTCCCTAAGATTTTTGAATTCTGGATGGAAGTTGAGAATAGTTTATTGTTTTAATCTAATAGCAGTCTGAAAGTGTTTGTGGTAATACTTCAGATTTTTTAACCAAATTAAATGATTTTGGTGTCATGAGAAACTTAAGATAAGGGGAACTTTTTCTGAATTTAAGTGTTAAGGTTATAGAAATGTTCAAGGGTACTTTTGGTAAGACACTTAAGCATAAAAGACATAAGGCATAAATGGAAGGGCAAACGGGACATTTCTCAATCATTAAGGGCATAATTGGAAGAAAAAGTACTATCTTGCTTTTAAATAAAGGAAAAAAACGTGAATTGAGGGATAGAAGGAGAGGATAATGAAAATGAGAAAGAAAGAGGAAGAGAGTTTGGTGGTTTGAGAGAAAACAAGAGAGTTGAGCTAGCGTTTAATTCTTCTTAGTCTTCAAGAAAGATTTTGAAGCAGCTTAAGAAGAGAAAAAGGTAGAGGAAGAAAAGAGCTTCCCTTTGAGCCAAAGATCCCTTCATTTGGTGAAGAATGAAGGTTGAGATCATTTTGAATCCTTTGAATTTTTGACAGTATTTTAGTTCATGGAGTTTAGAAAATGTTTGGGTTTAAGTATGCTAGAATCAATTAGTGATTTTGCATTGTGGGATTTTCTATTGGATTCCTATTGAATGAGACTTGGTTTGTTTTAGGGAACCATGAAAATCCTACCCAAGAGCCAAGGGAAAGACAACCTTGACTTGGATTTTGCAAGCAAATTAGGTGGGTAATATATTTATGGTTATTGTGTAAATGGGCAATTTTGCCTATTTGTGCGTATATGCTAGAATTGCTAAATTGTGAATTACTATAATGTGTTTTATGTTATGCATTGAAAGATGTATGACATTTTGATACAATTGAATTGATGATTTTGATCATGTTATGCCTTGAAATATGTCATGGCATTTTTGTATAAAGTAAAGGTTTGAAAGTATGATGAAATGATTTGAGTAGTTGATAAAATGATTTTGAACATGATTATGTGCTTTTGTTTGGGCGACAGTGGAATCATTCTATTTGTCACATGCACGTTGACAAGAGCCTTCTCCCGGCTGCTCGCTTATGGCATATGAGCTATGAAAGTGGACACATTCTGTTCATGGGGTAAACTTTGGTTTCTCCATTTTGTCTTTATGGAACCCTCGAGCCAATTGGTTGCGCATTGCATAATCGAATTGCCAAGTATGATGCATATTTGAGTGTTATGTTTAATGGATGAATTTAAATATTGTCTCTAAGAATCTAAAAAATTTATCATGAAGTTGAGAATTGGGTGCAGTATATTAGTGGAAGAATGTAAAGTTCATGTTCTGACTTCAAGGGAAAAATTGGACTAATTTAGACTAAATTAGTCAAAGTTGCCTTCTAGAAAGTTGTAGCTTATCTTACTAGCTTTCCAGCGGTACATAGTATGAAATGTTTGGGCATAGGAGTCAAAAGTAATGGTCCTTAGAAGGGGAGATGCTTCGGAGTGTTAAAGTTGTATCGTCTGTAAAAGACGCTTCGTCTGTGATGATGTCATGTCAGATGATGTCATTTCGTCTAAGATTTTGCATCGTCTTAAGTTGACTCCATTCGTTTGCTTTACCGCATTTGCCTGCCTTGTGGCATTCGTCTGCTATTCCTCATTAGTTTGCTTGGTGGCATTCGTCTCTCCTCCTTCGTCTGTTTTGCATTCGTCTGCTTTGTGGCATTTGTCTGCTTTGTAGCGTTAGTCTTCTCTGCATTCGTCTGCTTTGTGGCATTCGTCTACTTTGTAGCATTAGTCTGCTTTGCATTCGTCTGCTTTATAGCATTCATCTGCTCCGCATTTGTCTGCTTCTCTGCATTCATTTTCTTCTCCGCATTCGTTTGCTTCTCCGCGCTTGTCAACTTCTCCGCATTCGTCTACTTCTCTGCATTCGTCTGCTTTTCTGCGTTTGTCGGCATTCATCTGCTTTGTAGCATTAGTCTGCTCTGAATTCGTCTGATTTGTGGCATTCGTCTACTTTGTAGCATTAGTCTGTTTCGCATTCGTCTGCTCCGCATTCGTTTGCTTTTCTGCATTTGTCGGCATTCGTCTACTTTGTAGCATTATTCTGCTCTGCATTCGTCTGCTTTGTGGCATTCGTCTGCTTTGTAGCATTAGTCTGCTTTGCATTCGTCTGCTCCGCATTCGTCTGCTTCTCCGCATTCGTCTGCTTTTCTGCATTCGTCTTCTTTTCCGCGTTTGTCAGCTTCTCCGCATTCGTCAGCTTCTACGCATTCGTCTGCTTTTTTGTGTTTGTCAGCTTCTCTGCATTTGTCTACTTTTTTACGTTTGTCAGCTTTTCCATATTCATCTGTTTTATAATCACTCGTCTGCTTTCTGTTTTCTCTACAGTTGACCCTCTGCTTCTTCTGTGCATTGTCCTTCTTGAATCGTATGGTCAAAGTGTTGACCTTCTAGATGATAGAATCCATCTTCAAGGTCTTGAAAAAATTTGTAAATCTTGAAGTCTTCTTTCAAACCATGCAAAGAACAACTCAATCCGATATCTGTAGGGAAAGTTATGGCAATTTTCCCAATCCTGTACGTTTGATGATGTCACAACATCTATAAGTGACATCATATCTTCTGTCCCTATTGGACCCTGTAGATGATTGAATTTGTCTTTGAAGTCTGCATGAAACTTTTAGATCTTGAAGTCTTCTGGCAATTCTTCAAAAAATGGTCTTGTTCCAACATCTATATTCAAAGTTATGCCAATTATACCAAGACAGGTTCAATATGATTGAGGACCAAATCTTGTTTGAATCTTTCAGCCATAATTTTGTTATCCGACCTCCAAATGAAATGATTCTTAAACCCATAGATTCCTAACACTTTTCTTTTTATATATCCATGAAAGTTATAGCTTTTGATGCTGTTTTGAAAAGGATTGATTTTTTATATATCCATGAAAGTTATAGCTTTTGATGCTGTTTTGAAAAGGATTGATTGAATCAAGGTAAGGGTATTGATTGGAAGAGTGTGAATTGGATGTTTTCTGAACATACTTCAGTATTTTGATGATTTCTGGATCTATAGAGCCCTAAATGAGATGATTTCTAATTTGTGGGAAACTAGAGACATAAAATTGTAATTCAGTCCCAAAGATTTTCAAATTATGGATGGAAGTTGGGAATAGTGTACTGTTTCAGTCTAAAACAGTCTGAAAGTGTTTGTCGTAATACTTCAGATTTCTGAACCAAATTAAATGATTTTGGTGCCATTAGAAACTTAAGACAAGGGGAAATTTTTTTGAATTTAAGTGTTAAGGTTATAGAAATGCTCAAGGGTACTTTTGGCAAGACACTTAAGCATAAAAGACATAAGGCATAAATGGAA
Organism: Erythroxylum guanchezii; assembly: GCA_025629825.1. Classification (NCBI taxonomy): domain Eukaryota; kingdom Viridiplantae; phylum Streptophyta; class Magnoliopsida; order Malpighiales; family Erythroxylaceae; genus Erythroxylum; species Erythroxylum guanchezii. Next base: position 10,050 of record JAOTAX010140739.1, on the reverse strand, counting down.
GTGCAAATGGGACGTTTCTCAATCATTAAGGGCATAATTAGAAGAAGTGTTATCTTGCTTTTAAATGAAGAAAAAAACCGTGAATTGAGGGATAGAAGGAGAGGATAATGAAAATGAGAAAGAAAAAGGAAGAGAGTTTGGTGGTTTGAGAGAAAAGAAGAGAGTTGAGCTAGGGTTTAATTCTTCTTAGTCTTCAAGAAAGATTTTGAAGCAGCTCAGGAAGAGAAAAAGGTAGAGGAAGAAAAGAGCTTCCCTTTGAGCCAAAGATCCCTTCATTTGGTGAAGAATGAAGGTGAGATCATTTTGAATCCTTTGAATTTTTGACAGGATTTTAGTTCATGGAGTTTAGAAAATGTTTGGGTTTAAGTATGCTAGAATCAATTTTAGTGATTTTGCATTGTGAGATTTTCTATTGGATTCGTATTGAATGAGATTTGGTTTGTTTTAGGGAACCAAGAGAATCCTACCCAAGAGCCAAGGGAAAGACAACTTGACTTTGATTTTGCAAGCAAATTAGGTAGGTAATATATTTATTGTTATTGTGTAAATGGGCAATTTTGCCTATGTGTGTGTATATGCTAGAATTGCTAAATTGTGAATTACTATATTGTGTTTTATGTTATGCATTGAAAGATGTATGAAGTTTTGATATAATTGAATTGTGATTTTGATCATCTTATGCCTTGAAATATGTCATGGCATTTTTGTATAAAGGAAAGGTATGAAAGTATGATGAAATGATTTGAGCAATTGATAAAATGATTTTGAGCATGATTATGTCCTTTTGTTTGGGCGAGAGTGAAACCATTCTGTTTGTCACGTGCACGTTGACAAGAACCTTCTCCCGGCTACCTACTTGTGGCAAATGAGCTCTGAAAGTGGACTCATTCTGTTCATGGGGTAAACTTTGGTTTCTCCATTTTGTCTTCATGGAACCCTTGAGCAAATTAGATGTGCATTGCATAATCGAATTGCCAAGTATGATGCATATTTGAGTGTTATGTTTAATGGATGAATCTTCATGCTATGTTCTATGTGGTGACATTCAAATTATGAAATTTTGAGCTTAAATTGTGGATGATAGAATTGCTAGATTAAATGGGTTATATATATATATGCATATATATATATATATATATAGATGCATACTTTGGTATATTTATAAATATGTGTGTGTGCTTGAATTGTATGGCTCGTTGCAATGGCTATAAATATATATAAGCCACTGAGCTTCATAGCTTATCCTGGCAAAGTTTGGCAAACACCAAGAATAGAGATTTTTGTAATTTAGTTAGTTAAGAAAATTTTTTGATATTTAGAATCATATTAAGCATAAGAAATCAATTGTATCTTATGTATTTTTTTGATTTTTTGTATTAAGCCAAATGGGTGGTTTTTGAAATGTAAAGATATTATGAAATCACACATTTTGTACTGTAACGAACCCAAGTGATTACTGAAACTCTGATGTGTTCAGTAAGGTTTACATCTTTTGTGATTGAAATTGTTTTCAATAAATCGGGTCATTTTGATTATCGATTTTTCTGCATATGCGTTTATTGTTAAAGAAAATTTGCAATGAGATTCTTTTAGTTTATGGCTTCGAATGTTGGGCTCCAAAAGTGGGGTCCAACAGGTGAAACTGATCAGGAGTCGAATAAAAGCGGCTCAAGATAGACAGAAAAGCTATGTGGATCAGCATCAACGAGATATGGAATATATTGTAGGAGACAAAGTGTTTATGAGAGTGTCGCCCTGGCGAGGAGTGTTAAGATTCGGTAAGAAAGGTAAGCTGACCCCTAGATATATTGGTCCTTATGAGATCATTGAGAGGATAGGACCATTGGCATATCGATTAGCCTTACTGTTTGAGATGTCTCAGTTACATAATACTTTCTATGTGAGTATGCTCAGGAGATATAGATCAGATCCGATGCATGTATTACTGGCTCAAGAGATTGAAGTTACTGGTAATCTAAGTTATCTTGAGGAGCCAGTTCAAATAGTGGGATATCAGACAAAACAGTTGAGAAGTCAGGAAATTGTAATGGCGAAAGTTCTATGGAGAAATCATTTAAGTGAGGAAGCAACTTGGGAAACAGAGGACCATATGAAAAGCCAATATCCCCACCAGTTTCGTCAATAAGGTATGAATTTTTAGGATGAAATTTCTTAAGGAGGGGAGAATTGTAATGTCCCAATATCGCATGTTGGGGACTAGGATCCTAGAATAGTGTAAATGAGAGTATACTGAGAAATTAGAAGTGCATTTCATGCATTATGTGGCATATTAAATATGTGAATTGTGTCGATATTCATGAAATAATTGTACATGCATTCATTGATATTTTCCAGGTATAATTGATTTATAAATGCAATTAAAATGCGAATCGTGGATTAATTGTCTTGAAAATTAAATTGGAATGTATAAAAATTGATTTGGTAATTTTGGTGATATTTTGGGTATTTTGAAAATTTGGAGTGTTTTTGGATTAAAAAAAGTAGAAATTTGGACCAATTATTTTGTGACACTAGGACAAATAATTAGGTGACATTTGGTATAGGTAATTAGTTGACAAATGACAGCATGAGTGTGACAAATGAACTAGTATTTAGGAGACATATGGCAGCTTAAGGAGGAGATAAATGGCTTACCTGCCAAATGACACATGTTAAGGTAGTTTGGAGACACCTTGCACCTAGTTGAATTAAGCTAAGTTGCTGTTGGAAAATTCCATCCTCTTCTCCTCCTTTCTCCACTGAAAGTTGCTGCTAACACGCATCTCTGTAATTTGGTTTCAACCTTGCTAAATGACCACATCATTTATTGTTCTTTGTCCTAGTTGAAAATCAACTTGTTTTTACATTTACTCTGTGACAATCTTGCAAGCTTGGAGGGCTAAATTAGCTTGAGGTTTTGAGGTAGAATTTGAGCTTAACAAGTAAGTAGAAATCTGAGGTTTAAGGTATGTTAAATGGTATGAGAGTGATACTTGAATTGGAATGAGATGCAAGTGATATTGGTGAAGAAATATTGCTAGAACATGTTAGCTATAATATTTTCTCTGAGCATCTTTTTTTCTTTTTGTTATAACTTCTTCTCCTTTCATCCAAATGACATGAGACTTGAACAAATAATCTCATAACATATTCTTCTTCATCTCCACCAAAATTTATGAACATCTAAACCCATTCAGAAAAGATTGATGATGATGAATTAGGATGAAAATATTGAGGTGTGCTGGAATCTGATAACTGGAATATTTTACTGAACATATTTCAGTATTTTGATTATATCTTGATCTGTAGATTTCCAAATGAGATGGTTCTTAATTTAAATTGAACTAGAGACATTTGGATATAATTGTTAAAAAGAAATTGAATTTAAATTATGTCCTTAAGGGTCTTGAAATTTAGCTTGAAATGGAGTCTTGGCTTAGGCTATAACACTACCCATGACAGAAATCATATCCTGTTGTTATCAAATAAACTGGATTCATGTAAGCAGAATTAGACAAAGGTGTCTTCACAAATGTTGTATATTATCCTCTTAGTTTTCAATTGGTATAAATTTTGTAAATTTTGGATATTGGAATTGAGAGATATGAGTCGTACAACTTGAATGCGTGATCATGCCTTAGCCAAAATTTCAAATGTACTCAGTTTGTAGTGTTTTGAGCATAAATCATAGAATATGCACCAAATTGTATGATCTTGGTGTCATTAGAAACTTAAGGCACAGGGGAACAATTTTCTAGAAGAAAGTTGTTACCAAAATACATTAATTTCCTTGTCATAATGATCATATCAAGGAGACCCGAAAGTCTGTGTTGAAAAGAAAGTTGGCATAGTTAACGAGTGTATGAATTTTGACACATTTGGAGTACAATTGATCTTTTCATCGGTTTATTACAGAAGCATACCCAGGCATATGTTGTTGAGCATGTATGTTACATGAAACATTTATGAGAATGCATATTTAGTCACATGAACAATGTGGTAACATGAAATTGTATTTGATTGCATATGGAAGAGCAAGTAGAGCGACCGCTTCTAGATATTGCCAAAACATCAAGGTAATCAGCAAATAGGGAGCAATTGTGAGTAACCTAAGATGGTCTCACCCTAATCTATTATGTTTATACTTAATTGAATTTGATATGTGTTGATTGCGTTCTGAATTCCGGACTATAATTGTCTGAGGCGTTTGATGCATATAAACATCATTAGAAGTGCTACTTGTATGTGAATTTGGCAAAATAAGTGTTTGTCCATTGATATGTGATGTATAAGTACTGAATTCCAGACATGAAATATCCAAGGAGTTTGATGTATGAATAAAACATTGGAAGTGCTAATTGAATGTGAATGTGATTGACTATTTGATTCTCATCGTAAATGTTGAATACCGAACTAAAAGTCCGATGAAAAATGTGAATGAGAAAGAATGTGAATGTGATTGAATGAATATGATGAAGGAATTTATTAATGCATTTCATTTCCAATGCACGAAATATAAAGGCAGTTGTGTCCGATGTCACTAGTTAAAAAGAGCTTAAAGCTCAGACACAAGTGGAAAGAGCTTAAGGCTCAACGTGTACAATGAGCCCTGTATCCCCAACTGGTAAGGGACAGTATGAAAGAGCCTGGTATCCATGGATGGATCCATATTGGGGACAAGTGGTGGCACTTGCCCCCACCGCCTCCAAAAAATTTCATATAAAAAAATTATTATTTTAAGTTTTGATCCCATAAAAATTTTTTTTGCTCTCATTGAAATTTTTCCCCCATTAAAAATACAATTTTTCTCTCACTCAAAAAAATTTCTGGATTCATCCCTGCGGGTATCCATAATGGATACGGGACAGTGAGAAAGGCACATAGTCACAACAATGTAACTAATGAATGTGTCTCATAAACATTGCTATCACATATGAAATGAATAAATTGAATGATTGCATTGTTGTGAGAACTTTTCTTGAATGAATCTATGATAAATTATTGATGATTGTGTTCTACAAAATTGGAAAAGTGAAAGAAGAATTGCTAGAATATGTTAGCTGTAGTGTTTTCACTGTACATACATCTGTATTTTAGCTATATCTTCATTTGTAGACATCTAAATGGGATGATTTTAATTTTACATTAAACTAGAGACATATGGATATATTTTTCATAAAGGAATCAAATTTGAATTCTATCTCTAAGAGTTTCTAAATTTGTCTTGAATTTGAGTTTTTGGATTCTATCACTGTTTGAGAACAGTCTGTAGTATTTTGGATATAACTCTAGTATTAATGAACCAAATTGTATGAATTTTAGTTAATTAGAAACTTAAGACATAGAGGAACATTTGTTTAGAGAACATATTATCTAGAAACCTCAATTTCTACGTCATAATGGCCATACAAAACTGACCCAAAACTTATCCTAAGAAAATCTGGAAATTTATTGAAAGAATTGGATGAGAACTTTTGGATAACCCATCCCATAATTGTGGGAAACCATATATTATTGTGAAAATTGCATGGAAGTAAAGAAAATGTTCTTTTGTGTGATTCATGAACCAATTAAGGATTAAGGTATTTAACTATGATGCTTTTGGACTTGAATAAGGTTTAGAAATAACATAATTTGATGTTGGAAAATGCAACATCCCACTACTACAAGATAAATACCCGAATACCCGAAGGACATTCAAGTACATACCCTATGATAATGGTATGTTAGAGCAAAAGCAAATCCAACTTACACATGGCAATCTAACTTACATATGGCATCATCTAACAAACTCAAAAGTCACTAAATTTTACAACCATTGATTGCATTCATTCACAATTCTTATATTGTTTCCATCATACAAATAATTACAAAACCTCTTAAAGGTTCTAACAAAACTATGAAATAAAGGCTACAGCACTTCTGGTGTTAGCTGTCAAACCTCTTAGCCATTTTTCTATCCAAAAGATTCCTTAAGTCCTGACTAAGGAACTAGGTCCCCTGTCTCGTACCTAAAAAGCCATATTGCAATTTTTGATGAGTTTTGTGAACTCAATGAGTGAACTATCATTGTTGAACTCACCGGATCACATACACACATCACATATATCATAGATATTCATTCAGAACATATAATTATTTTCCAAATACCACACAACATGGCATAACATAAGGTCACTCATTACAGCTTTGCAAACCATTCATGAATTTAAATCTTATATAAAGGCTATATGAATGAGACTCACATTCGTTCTTATTGTTGTGACTGAGTGCCTATCACATACTTATACATATTGGCCCATAGGGCTTAATCAAAATAGAATCATGGAGCATAGCTCTACGTGCAGAAATATATATCACGAAGCAAAGCTCTACATGGAAGCGCTTCATACTATCTACTCAAGTCACAACGCCTTTATCTGAGCATGCATTTTATGAAATGCATCAAATATAGAATATCTCATGTACCACAATCTTATACAAATGCTCAAACAAAATTTTCATAGTCATCAGACCTCAGTCCGGCATTCAACTTTTGTTGAGAATCAAATGTCATTTAGAAATGTATATCAAATCAGAATACTTCCAATACATGCCCAACTATTAAAGTCCTCGGACTTCAAGTCCTGAATTTCAGAAACAAATCATAAACAATTCTATAATATTGGAAGTATAAACAAATCAAATCAAATCAATACTAGTAAATTCATCTAGGTTGACTCACAATATGCTCCAAAATGCTATTGCTTGGATGGTCTGGCAATGTCCGACTAGCATCCAATGAGTTCCTCTATGCCATACAAAACATATTTACAATTATCACACTTTTGCACAATTATATAAGTATTCCTTAATGCACATCTACTTATATAAAATATGCACAATGCATGTTCAATGACAATTCTGGGAATCTTATTGTGATCCTCAAGATCAAGTCATTCAGATATCAAAGCCCTCATTAATACCATTTGTATTTATAATTTGGACCATACGAAATCTATGTGAAAACAATTACATAACTTAATTGACCACTTCAGACTTTTCTTCCAATATACATACGGGTCAAATTTGCATAATAATTCTAATAAAGTAAATGGAAAAATTAGGTAATACTTTCTTGTAGAAGTTGTTCTAAAATGTATTTAGTTTCTATTAATACCAAAATCATTCAATTTGGTTTAGTATACCAAAAGTTATACTCCAAATAATGTTAGACTATTCTCAATTTGAAACAGTACATTATATCTACCTTCCATCCAGGAATTAAAAGTCTTAGGGACTAAATTGAAATTCAATTTCTTCAAACAATCTGTATTCCTATGCCTAAAGTTTAATCAAAATTAACAATCATCTCATTCTGAGGTCCACAGGTCAAGATATAATCCAATTTTCGAAGTATGTTTTGTAAATATCCTCTTAGTTATCATACTTCAGCATAGTCACATTTCCATCTAAAATTCACCAAACAATTCAATTCAGAAAGCTATAATTTTTGGTGGAGATGTAGAGTCATTTAAAGAAATTGGTTTAAAAATCAAGTCATTTGGACATCAAATGAAGAAGTTATAATGAAAAGATTGAAGGAGGTTCAGAAATAAAGGTTTCAGAAAAAAATCGATTGAAAATCGTGACCGTGCATTTGTAAGGTCGCGAGTTTCGACCGACCCATGAAAGTCGAGGTCATACAAAAGCACAATCTCGACTTTTGCATTTTTACAAAAATATCGCCATCATGCAAAAGCACAACGGTTCTTTCTCACTTCTTTTTCTTCCCGAATCTGAGTTCTTCTTCTCCTTCCATTTTTCTTATTTTACCAGCAAAACACAATCTTAATTCATCTATTCCACATTTTTAACTCTCCAAATACAAACTCTATACAAATCAAACTCAATTTTACACTTCAAAAATCACAAATCCGAAACTCCCACTCTTCTTCCTCTCTCTACTGTAACTTTTTCCAAAAATTCAATCTTTCATAAATTAACTCCATTAACTTGCAAACAATTCCCCTCCTTCATCTTTAACTCATCAATACACACACACAGTACAAAAATCCAAACTCCACACTTAACATCAGAATTCGATTATCACACATGCAACTTTAAATTTTTTTCATTATTTTTCCCACATTCACAATTTCAAATCTCCATCTGAGTCATTTAGGACATGTATTCCCCGAACTCTGTTGTTATACCTTCACATGCATAAAATCATCTCTAACACTAGTCATCATCAAAATCATGGTTTAACAAAATTTCCAGCACATTTAAACAACTCTAAAAATTCACGCATTTCAACATACAAGTTTTATCCAAAACAAAACAGAGTATCTAGATTTATCAATTCTTATAAATTTCTACATCATTTTCATTTTACCCCAATAACACCAGTGTTTCAATTCAATGCATGCAGTGTCAAAATACCACTAAAACATCATTAAAATCACATGCACAAAAAGCCTAATACTTTGTTATTCAATGCTAAGTTTTTCCTTCTCAGTGAAGAACACTGCAATGAATGTTACTAACCCAAAACATCAGATTCGTGTACTCTTGCATGTCTCACACGTATTACCCAAACAATCAGCCACTTGTCACCACATAAGTAAACCATATGTCATATATATATCATTGCCACGTGTCATTATATAGTTGGCCCATAAATCAATATTTTTTTTCAAAATTCACCAAAATTTCCAAAATTTTTGAAATATACCTGTTGGACCCCGTTTCCAAAGCCCAACATTAGGAGTCATAAACCTTGTGATTATTACCCTGCAGGGTCCTTAGCCAACATTTCACAAGGGTGGTGTGCCCACACCAGTCAATTACCAAAATCCCAGCTTGACTTCTTCAAATAAGTTTCAGCTCTAAGTCTCTAGTTTGTTTTGAAACAAGAATCATCTTAATCGGAGCTCTATAGATCAAGATATGCTTAAAAAGCCTAAGTGGGTTCGTACCCGAATTATGCTCTCCCAACCGACCTCTCACTTACTCTAATGCAAACTTTCCCAAAGCAACTCCAAAAGATACCATTTTTCATGGAGAGATAGTAAAAGATGTTAGGAAACCATTTCTTTAAGAATCACTTCATTTGGAGGTTGGATTAGGAAGTTATGCCTGAAAGACTGTAACATGCTTATACCTTCAATCAATTTGTACCTATCATGGCGCGATTGCCATAACATTCAATATAGAAGTCGGATTGAGTTCATTTTTATACTATTGGAAAGAAGACTTCTAGATCTACAACTCTCATGAAGACCACAAAGTGAGATTCTGCTTTTAAAAGGGTCAAAAATCACAATTTTCTAAAGCTATCCTGTGAATGTCTGTTTCCATGTCCGTTTAACGGACATCCATGTCCATTTAACGGATATTAGTCGGGGTTAGGAGTCAAATTGGCTTGAGAAGGTCCATTTAATGGACATCATTTTTGACTCGAGAAGGTCCGTTAAATGGACCTAATGTCCATCTAACGGACATAGGGGTTCCCTATACCCCTCTAAAGCCCCTCCAATGCTTCCTACACCCAATCTAACATCATATTCACTCAGTATCTCCCCAAATTCGACTCTTCTAGTTCCAAAACACTTCATAACAACTCAAACACCAAATTTATCTCACAACATTCTCAATTCTCAACTCATTTGGTTCATCAAAACCATAATTTCCTATCATTCATCATAGCTGTCCCATACATAAATCCTATGCAAGATCCTAACTTGTAACAATCATATCTTTCCATTCCAATATCCAAAAATTACAAACTTTATATCGTTGGAAAGCTAGAAAGATCATCTACAACTTCCAAGAAGACAATTTTTACCAATTCTACCTAGATAATTCCAGAATTTCCCTTGAGTTCAGAACACCATCCTACCTTTATCAAAACTTGAATTTAGCAATGTAAAAATTTGAAAAACCATAAACAACCATAATACATAAGTATTTCATTCGCATCAAAATAAAGGTTTTACAACGCTTTAGTGGGCATTTCGAGCCACCTTACAACATAATCCAAAATACAAACTTGCAAAAACAATAATT
>JAOTAX010140668.1:0-16793 GCA_025629825.1 Erythroxylum guanchezii | reverse complement strand
TGAGGCGTTTTCTGCTTTTATTTGACCTTAAGACATGGAATTTCGTATTAGCCTTGGGAATCGGATTTAATTATGGGGCCTAAGTAGAGCTGGTTTAGTTTGGTTTTTCGTAAGAGGTTGGACATCCGGTAATGGGTTCCAACATCGTGGCTGAAATCGACATTAAGAAATATAGTAGAGATATTTCTATATTCTTTTTAATAAAGGCATAGAGGAGAGGACAATATCTTTTTAGGTGATCTTAGCACATCTAAGAAGTATCATAACTTTTCTTGTTACTGAGGGGAATTGGTAGAAGTATCCCATTTGCTTATGGAATTTTTTTGGTTAAATTGAATGTGTTTTTGTGTTGCTCTTGCGTGATGAGATCGAAGTTAGTTGATTTGGGATGTGTATCTCACTGAATGGATAGGTTCCACCAAACATATTTATGTAATTTGGCCATATCTTAGCCTATAGACCTCTAAATTGGATATTTTAAATTGGAAATTAAATTGGAAACATAGATCTAAAATTTTATGAAGGAATCAAAATTTTATTGTGCCTATAAAATTTTTGAATTCTAGCTTGAAGTTGAGTTATGACTGTTGTCCTTGTTTTTTAACAACCTATAGTGTTTTGGGTATAACTCCCAAAATAATTAACCAAATTGCATGAAATTTATTACATTAGAAAATTAAGACATATAAGAATGAAATAAATTGATAAGTTATAGGCCAATGTGGGAATTAAAAGAAGAAGAAGGTCCAATATGAAATCTTCCTAAAGTCAACTCCTGGACTAATAAGACTAAAGCATGTGTGTCTAATATAATTGTAACACATGGTCCAATATAATTTTAACACATGGTCCAATATAATTGTAACACATAGTCTAATGAGATTGTAACACATGGTCCAATAGGATTGTAACTTATAGTCTAATGGGATTGAAACATGTGTCTAAGACTAGAAAATTCATGAAAAGGCATATGGAGAAGGGGAGATGGACGACACTTTGATGTTTTCTCCTATCCATTTCACCTTCTTCATCCTATCATTTTCACTTGGCGATTTAAGCAAAGCCAAAGAGGAAGAGAAGGAAAGACAATAGAAGACCTACTTTGTCAATTTGGAGGTTTGGAACTTTACTTAGTTACTTTTTGTATTTGTGTACATTTGAATGTGTAAAAAGATTCATTTGGATGTAGAATGATTGGTGTTATCTTACATAGAATTGGTTGAATATGACAAGAGGGTATTCTGTAGTTGAATTCTGTCTAGGATTTATTTGAGTCAGTCACATTGTTTGATTCATAAATCAGACCAAAGACCTCCAAATTGTGTGATTTTAGTTTCATATGAAACCTAGGACATAGAGCTAAACATCTCTAGAAGGGACTTTAACTTAGTTCTAGCTTTATGACAATGGAAATTGAGATCGAAAATGGTGACCTGATGTCGCCCCTATTTTGGAGCAGCTTGTGATATTTGGACTATATCTCATAAGTTAGGAGTCCAAATGACCTAATTGTTAGTGCTATAGAAACGAGAGGCATAGAGGAAGAAATGTCTAGAAGACCTAGAAATCCAGTTATGACGTTGTGTATATTAAGGAACAAGTAGCAGTATGAATAGAGAAAGTGTCTATCACAACTATGACATTGTTTTTATTTCTGATTTCTACCGCATCTTATCTGCACCTTTACGAATGTGTATGAAAATTTTCAAACACCTAGAAATAAATAAAATAGGACTTACCACATGTGAATCGGGATACCGAACATTGGAATATAAGATTGAGCATAATGCACTTCAAAGAAAATTTACATGTACATAAATGATTTGTATGCATATTCATTACTTATATATGTATAATATGATTATACAAGTGTGATTTTGATACCCTTCTAGTGGTGGTAAGCCATGAATTGCATGTACGAATGTAAATATAGATTTTATGACTTGAAATATATTTCATATGATTTGGTAATATATGAATTGTGAAATTTGTAAATGGTTAAAGGAAATGCTATAGTATCTACTATATTGTCTTGGTTGTGGATAGATAGGCATGTCTATAGGGTTACATTGCAGCTACTACAATTTGACAGCATTAGTGTCCACATTTTTATACCTTCAGGTATCTATAGTTTGATACCTTCGGGTATCCACAGTTTGATATCTTTGGATATCTACAGCAACCGTTATCCACACCCACAGAAAATGTGTAGGCTTAACACAGAAAGGAAACTTAACAGTCATAAATAAGAAATACAACATGACAATATGAATAATTGGTATTCATAAGCATTTGTATTGGTTATAATAATGAATTGCAATAATTTGCAATTATATTGATAATTTGTATCAATGAGCATTGAATATCAATATTTGGCTTATAAATGTGCATTTTCGGTATATGGATAATATGTTGAAGCATATTTGCATTATGTACTTTACTTAATTATGCCACCGTTGTTTACATGAGCATAGAATATTAGTGTTTAGTTCATGAAAGTGAATTTATAGTATATGAGTTGTGGTATATCTGAATGTGTGTGCTTGGCAGATGACTGCTATGACTGGTCATCCAAACTAAGTGTTTTCCCTACTAAGCTTTCAAGTTTAGAACGAGTGTTAATCTGTATAGGTCCAGGTCATGGGAGTGAGGTACAGGGAACATCTGTAGGGACCAAGGCTAATAGATAGAAGAAAAAGTACTTTTGGAAGGCATTTTAAGTTAAATATGATTGTACATATAATGGTTAAAGGAAATTATATGTTTTCTTTTGGATTACCATGTAAATGTAAAGATGTTTTACTACTGTTAAATGATAATGTTAAGCATTAGGAAGTTTTGTAATGTGTACAAGTATAGCATTAAATAGAATTTTATACCTTGAATGTATGTATAAGAATTTGGTTACTATGTGTGTTGATGGTTGTAGGTTCCCTATAGGGGGTGTTACATTCACTCTTTAATACTTAACGATTAATATTATGAAATGCTTAAGATACTCATGTTGGTTCACATTTAGTTTTAGGTACAAGTTGGAAGTACAAGAGCTAAAATGAGTTAAAAGCACATTCCTTGAGCCATCCTCTTGATGTTTAAACTCGTTTGTCTTTGTGGAAAAAGAAGAAGATGGATTAGAGTGAAGACGAAATAAGAAAATGCAAGAAAATGAAGGATTCAGTATATCTTGCAACAACCATGCATAATCACAAAAGTGGCATTGTCTTGATTCATGGTTAGATGCACAACAGTGCATCTAACTGTACATCTTCACGAAAACCTAGTTTTTCATATAAATAGACATATGAGCAGACAAAGAAGGTATGGATCATTTTTAAAACATGAAAGGTGGCAAAACTCTGACTACTTTGAGATCCATAGAGGACTAATCCTTCTACCTTTCGATTCGTAGGGGAAATTGAAGCCAAAATCACAATTGAGCATCTCTTCATTATGTATTGTTGAATCTCTTTCTCTTTGAAGATTGTTTATGTTATTCTTTGCTTATTGGTTTGGGTTTTTATGTAAGAATGATTTGAATGCTTTCATTGAATTATTTTTGTGTAAACCCTTTGCCAGAATCTTTAATACAATACGTAATAGTTATGTTTTTTATTCATTTGTGGTAAACTAATGGTGTTAAATCATTAGGCATAACATAACATAGGTTAAATAACTCAAGCTTGTATGGTTGTTGCCTAGATTAATATATTTTCCTAGTTTATATTGTGGTTGTCCTACTAAATCTAGAGAGCTTATTTTAGGTTGGTCGATAGTTAGGTTTAGTTAAAGAGCTTATTTTGATTAAAGAAGACCTAAGGAAAAACCGGGGTTAACAGAGATTATTATTAACCTATGATTAACAGTTTCTAAGAGAGGTGTGTAAGCAACAAGACAATAAAGTATGCTTATTTGTTTGTAGGCTAAGATTTAATTAAGAATATGATTCTAGGATTCTAAATGCATTTGTTAATGTTTTTAATCATCAATTGTTTAGTTTGATTTACTTTCATTGATTCAATGTTACTTTATTTTATTAATTGCATCCAACCAAACCCCCTATTTCCTAAACATCAATTCTTTTCATTATAAAAACTACACATACATTCCCTGTAGGTACGATCCCTACTCACCACTGCTATAAATCTTAGTGTCTAGAGTCAGTTTTTTTGTGTGCATTCAACACACATAAAGTTATAAGAGAAGGTGATTGAGAAGAGAGTTGAAAGGATGCACATATCTTAGAGAACCAGTTTAGTTTCATGCCAGGAGGGTCCACGACAAAAGATTTACATCTCTTCAAAAGACTAATGAAATATTATAAGAAAAGACCATGTAACATATGGTTATTATTAACTTAGAGAAGGCATATGATGGGTAACTAGGGAAATCATATGGAGTTGTTTAAAAGTTAAGGAAGTTCCTACGACCTATGCATGAATTACTAAGGATATGTATGAAGGTGTAAAGACCAGAGTAAGGATAATAGGAGGAGATATAGAGCACGTTTATAACAATATAGGGCTACATCAAGGCTCCTTATTGAGTTCCATTTTATTTACAGTAGTGATGAATGAATTCACCAAAAATATTCAAAGGGATATGCCATGGTGTATGTTGTTTATTGATAACATTATTTTAGTGGTTGAGACAAGAGAGGGATATATTAGAGTTGAAGGACTTTAAATTGAATAGGACAAAGACTGAGTACTTAGAGTATAACTTTTCAAGCCATATGGTGACTTCCAGTTTGGAGGTAAAGATTGGTTCAAAAGTTGTACCATAGAAAGAGTGTTTTAAGTATCTAGGATCTATCATCCAGAGAAATAGAGAGATTAATTAAGACATAGTTTGTCATATCAGATCAAGGTGACTTGAATGGAGAAGTACTTCATTTATATGACAAGAATATACCACTCAAGCTTAAAGGTAAAATTTATCATTTAGTGATTAGGCCGACCATACTCAATGAGGCTGAATATTGGCCTATCAAACAGGTATATAGTTATAAGTTAATGGTGGCAAAGATGAGGATGCTCCGTTGGATGAGAAACCTTATTAGAATAGATAAATTCAATAATGTAATGGTGAGAAACAAATTAAAGATGATTAATAGTGATGAAAAATTAAGAGAGACAAAGCTCAAATGATTCGAACATGTTAAAACGAGACACCCTGATGCTCCAATGAGAAGTGGCAAGAATTTTGTAGTTAAAGACTATAAGAGGAAAAAAGGAAGGTGTAAGAAGAATTGGGAAGATGTGATCAAGAATGATATAGCTCTACTGAAACTTACAGAGGATATAACCTTTAATAGAAAACTTTGGCGTACTACAATAAAGGTAAAAGATCTCACATAAAGAGGTATTTTTCTTTCTCACGGGTCTTTTAAACATTTTTTCAAGGCTTATATCTTGCATTTAGCCTAAACATTTAACCTAATATTTTCCTATTTAGCCTAAATTTTTTTATTATAATGGCTTGTTAGATTTATTTATTAACTTGTCTTCTTTGTTTGTGTATTTATTTACCTATTTTTATCTTTTATACTTATTCTTAACTTTGTTTTATATTTATTATATTATTGATTTTATTACTTATATTATTTATATATTTTATTTATAGTATTTATTTAGTTATTTTAGTTATTTTATTTTTATTTTTATTTATAATTTTTATTACTTTATTATTTTAATATATATGTATGTGTGTGTGTGTGTATTTATTTATTTATGTGGGTTTATCAAAAATAACCTCTCTACCAGTTATAGGTAAGACTGAGTACTTCTAAACCTCCCTAGACCCCGAGATCAGTGAGACTTTTACTAGATTGTTCCTGTTGTTATTGTTGTTGTTGTTGTTGTTGTTGTTATAAGGTATATAAATTTTAGAGTAAATTTGATTAATACATTATATTCGTGAAAATTTTATATGTGCTTCCACATTACTAGTGCTGACTACTAGAATTGGGTGAAGAAACTACTAGATCTGTTGGTAGTATAGTTTGAGAAGGTAAAAGAAGATTTGATATGATTATTAAAGTTAGAAACTATTTTGAGAAATTTAAAATCATGGAAAACAATGGATAAAGTAGTTGAATATATTTGATATATCTAATAAATATGCCATTAAAACCTCTCTTTGTGTTTGTCTACTCTTATACTTGAAAAGACTTTCAATGGGAAGCAAAAGTATGTACCAAACTTAAGGAATATATTTTGCTTGCCAATTGCAATTTTAGTATTCTAATTTAAATTATTGAGGTGTCTAGAATTATGTAATTATATTACTGCTTGGACTAATGGCCATTTCTGTATACACAGATGAAAGAATTGACATACCATCAACTTACTTGGAGAAGTAATTGAGACAAAATGTTAAGGTATTGATCTCACAAAAGAAGGTTTGTTCTTTACTATTATATGTCATCCTTACTGAAAGAAAGGATAAATAAAAAAGCAAAGTGACATGCCTTTGAATGTCCCAATATAGGCTTCATTGGTATCATTAGCTATGGGCCAAGTAATACCATTAAATTACTATAAGTCTTGGTGACCACTTGGCAATTTAGATTTGTCTTTGCTATTTGTCTCTCATGATAACCAATAAACTCTTTCATTATTTGCTAGTATATCAAACCTAAGTAAGTGACTTTTGGGAAATTTGATTTACAAAACTGAATTGGTCTTT
Organism: Erythroxylum guanchezii; assembly: GCA_025629825.1. Classification (NCBI taxonomy): domain Eukaryota; kingdom Viridiplantae; phylum Streptophyta; class Magnoliopsida; order Malpighiales; family Erythroxylaceae; genus Erythroxylum; species Erythroxylum guanchezii. The sequence goes on along the minus strand of JAOTAX010140668.1, from coordinate 10,106 downwards.
AATTTATTACTTACGGAATTATGTTTTGCAAATTTTCTTACTTTATAGTAATGGAACCTGCCAATGGATTATTTCTCTTTAATAGATGACATAAAGAAAATATTGTTTGAAGCTTATAAAAGCACAAGTTACTTCTCATCATTCTCTAATTTTGCTATTAAATAAGGTAATATGCCATTGCTTAGTCACTTGATAAGGGATGATGAAGTGTCTTTGTGCAGAAAATGATGATGAATCTCATTTAAGTGGCAATAATGACAGCTAGAGTAGTGAATTGCTGTGAATATTTTTAGTTGTGTTTCAATTTTGCTTTATAGTTATTAAGCCTTTTGTAATCAATCTTTTATTAGAATGCAAGTTATCGACTTAAGAATATATGCAATGAATCATCCACTATTATGAGGATAAAAGGTATAATCTCCTTTATAGTTCTAAAAATCTTAGAAAAACTCTCAAATCTTTAAAAAAATTAAAAAACATTGTTTAGTTTTAAGGTTTTTAGAAAAATCCCTTCTATTAGGGCATGTTACCACTTTGATTTTTAGTTTTTAGTTTTTATTTTCAAGTTTAGTAAAATAAATCCCTATTTTTTAGGTTTTTGGTTTTGGTTTCTTTGAATTTTCAAAATTATAAAGGAAAACTCACTGATTGGTTTTTTTCTTAAAGAGAATAAACCCTTATACTCAACCATTAACGCTTGAGCAAAGCTCTAATGGCAGAACATGGAACTCTAAGTCATATTGCTAAATGATGACAACTTGTTCATCTTCAGATTCTCTTTCTTTGAAGCTGTTCATAAGATCTTGAAAAATGACCCATGGTAGTTTAACACCAAGTCAATGTTGTTGTAATCTTGGAAACCAGGTGTTGAACTATCAAGTTTCAAGCAAAGCCAAGTTCCTATTTGGGTAAATATACATAATATACTGTAAAAATATTAGACAACTGATGGGATTAGCCATTTTTCCAACTATATAGGCAAACCTTTAGGCATAGATGAACCTACTACCATAATGAAAAGGATTAACTATGCAAGAGTGTATGTGCTTATAGATACAAATAAGAAACTACTTGAGACTATGCCTCTTTTAAGGTTGGATGAAGCAGATAACTTTTTTAAGGACTACGTGTAAGTCACCTACAACTGGAGGCCAACTCAAGATGTCTCTAAGTAGAAGTGGGAACAACTTATTATAAACTCATCCACACTGAAAGCATGTAAGGAAGACACCATAGATGGAGGAGTAGGACATCTAAGTGGCCACTGGGTTCCAAAAACTAACAAGTAGGCAAGTAATCATTTGCTAGAGATTAGTTGAACCAATGTATAAGAAGAAAGTGAAATAAAATAGAAGGAAAAGGAAATTGTAGTAATAATAATCCATTTTGATGAAAACTGATTAGTTGAACCAATGCATAAGAAGAAAGTGAAATAAAATAGAAGGAAAAGGAAATTGTAGTAATAATAATCCATTTTAATGAAAACTCAAGTGAAGCAAATAGGGAAACCAACAAAGAAACGAGTGAAACATTTAACACTTTAGTAAAACTAGTGAGTGAGCAAGAGAAGGAAACTGATGAGGCATTAGGAACCAATCAAAATAGGAAAGGAGAATCCATTATTGGTCAAGACAAATATCAAGAAATACATAATGGTAGTAGTAGTTTGGAAAATCAATCAGAAGAGATTTTTAGAAGTATGACAATGAAGAGATCCAAGAGGAAGAAGAAAACATTATGCTAAAGTAGAAATGAATATTTTTTATATGGAATACAAAGGGACCTAATTGTTCTAATAAGTAGATTTTGTAGTTAGATTTTGTGAATGAACATAAACCTTTCATTATAGGGCTCTTAGAAACAAAAATCAAAGAAAATGAATGTAGTTGTCTAAGCTTGATAAGCATACAATGGATTATCATTTTCAATCATGAAAAACATTAAGAAGGTAGAATTATAGTTTTGCATAATCCTCAGGTAGTAGAAATACAACATTAGAAATATAACAGAAACTAGTACATCTCCTAGTCAAAGTGAAAAACAACACAAAGAGGTTCTTCCTTTCCTTTGTATATACTTTTAACCTTGCCTTTCAAAAGTCCCCCTATGGAGAAAAACAAGCAGATAGAAGTGTCTATAGGAGTCCCATAGTTAATAATAGGAGAATTCAACTGTATGATGAATGTATCAGAAGTTAATGGTTAAATGAACTATTGGAATGTTATTCCACTACTCCAGTTGTTTATCTTAGGATGAAAGGTCTACACTAAATGTAAAATAACAAATAGGAGGGGAGGTTCTACATAAGGAAAAAACTAGATAAAGCTTTGGGTAACAGTCATTGGCTAGATACCTTCACTAAAAGCAAAGGCAAATTCAATAACCATCTTCTTTCAAATCACACACCAATATTGGTGTAAATTATGCTCAATACTCAGATTAAGAAATTCCCCTTCAGGTTCAATAGTTTTCTACTTTAATTAGAAGATTTTACGGCAATTTTAAATAGTGGAATTCACACTCATGTAATTAGGAACAAGTTGTTCATGTATATTTCAAGTTATTAGGGAGTGATTGCTTTTTCTGAGTGTCAATTATGAAATAAACCGCAAGTGCACCACATGACTATAACTAGTACTGGCAAGTACGAGTTGATCCCACGAGAATTATGAGTATTAGTAATTATTGTTATGCCATTATCTAGTTTACAAATTTGGTTTTGATTTTTAATTTAAAGGAAAATAAAACTAAAGCAAGTAAAATAAATGGGTCGTAATAAACTATTGATATCAAAAAATTAGTATCTAAATTTCGAATTCCCTGAAAACCTTAACAAATTGATCATGTATTATGCAATTATTTTATTGATTTATTGTATTGTGGAGATTCCTATTGTATACTAATAGCTAACCCTAAGTCTAATAGCTACTAATCCTAAGGTTTTCAACTAAATTACGTAGGTTAAAGTTTAATGGATTGATTTACCAATCTGTGAATCCCTTTATTAGGTTTGATCCTAATCTAGAAGATTTATGTCATCCTATCTTTAGGGTTGTAATTGACTCCTTCCAATTATAGTAGATCTATTCAAACAAGGATTTCTCAATCTCTATGTTATGAAATCAAGTTATAATCTAATATTATGGATCTATTAGAACATAAATAAAACACACAATTAGATCATAATATATCAATAAAACCAATTGCATTAATAAAAGAATCAAAACATGTTAAAGTTTTAACATAGGGTTCATCTAACCTAGACACTAAAGGAATTTAGTTACACATGAATGAAATCGAAATCGAACAATACTAAAAAGAAAAACGAAAATAAAGGGTTAATAATTCTAAATCTCCCTGTTTATCTCCTATCGAATATTCTTGAAAATACAGGTTTGATCTTTCATTCTCTTGGATCTTTCGATGGGTTCTTCATATTTTCCACTTATATGGATCAAAATCTCCCCTTTAAGTCCGTAAAGGTAATTAAAACCTATAAAAACATTTAGAGCGAATTAAGTATCAAATATACAATAAAAATATAAAACATCAAGCAAAAATACATTAAATATTGGGTATAAATATAGTTAATTATGCATTTATCAGGGAGGAATTAAAAATCATGGATTGCACAAAGAAGGAGCTCATTAGAAAGTAGTGGATGAGGCAAAAAGAAATTTAAAGGCAATTTAAGAAGCCCCTTAAGTGGACCCCAAGACATAGACTTGTAAGAAAGAGAGAGAATGGATATGATGCACTATAACCTCATAGATGAAAATAAACTCTCCTTGATTAAACAAAGATCAAGAGTCATGTGACTAATTATTGGAGACAAAAACAATCAATTTTTCTGACAGATCAATACAACCTAGAAAGAACATCGATAAAATAACAATTTTAAATACCAAAGATGCCAGGGAGCTGGTTATAACTAAAGAGCTCCATTATGAGGCCTGTAAGTATTTTAGAGAAACAATAAAAATGCTTATTGTTTAGTAGATGTGCTTAAGTCCTTTATAAGGGATAGGCTACTAAATAGTATATTTAGAAGAACTTGTGAAACCTATTGATTTAAGTAAAATTGAGAGGATCTTGTTCTTTCAATGAAAATGGAGGCAATTTAAGATAACATTTATTGGTATTGTGAATGATTTTTTTTTTAGAATGGAAAAATGTTGCTTGAGCTTAATAAGACCTATGCTTTCCTTATTCCTAAATTACCTACCTTAAGCTCTTTAAAAGATTCTCGCACCATTTCTTGCTACGATACTATATATAAAGTGATAGTGAAGAATTTAGCCGAAAGACTGAAACCTGCCTTACACTAGCTAGTATATTCCTATTGAGGAGCATACATAAAAGGGAAATCCATAGGAGATAACATCCTTATGGTGTAGGAGCTCCTAAATAACCATTCAAGGAAGAAATCTAACAAAAACTATGCAATCAAAATAGATTTCCATAGTGCATATAACTCTGTGGATTAGACTTTCTTGCTAAACACACTAATAGCTCTTGGATTTCCTAACAAATTTATACAGTGGATTCAATAGTGTGTCATCATAGCTTCTTATACCATTCGCGTTAATAGGGAGCCAATCAGTTGTTGAAGGGTGCAAAAGGACTGAGACAGGAAGATCCCTTATCTCTCTATCTCTTGATCTTGGTCATACAGGTGTTGGTGAGATTGATCAAGCATGTATTCAGTAGAGATCAAGGATTTAAATTTCAATCCAAATGCAAAGGATCGAGAATAACAAGTCTCTTTTCTACAAATGACTTGATACTTGTTTTCAAAGCTGACCCCAACTCCATTAACATACTTATGGAAACTATGAACAAATTTAAATTACACTTAGGGCTAAAGATAAATAGATAGAAAAGCTCTCTTTATATGGCATCCAGTGCAAGAGGCTCAAAACAATGGTTAGCTAATATTGTTAGGATCTTAGTGGTCAAACCTCCTTTGAAATGCCTAAGAGTACTAATAACTACAAAAAGACCTACAAAAGGGATTTCAAGCCTATCCTAGAAAAAATTAAGCTCAAAATATTAAATTGGAGTTTTGAATGCCTTTCTATAGTAGGTAGAATTCAACTCATTAAATCAATACTAAACAATTTGCATGTATATTGGTATTCTTATTTGTGGTTTCCTAATAACATTTCTAAAAGCATTGGACAAGTACTAATAAGGTTTCTTTGGCAAGGGAGCACTGAGGGAAGATATATGGCCAAGGTCAAGTAGACTGAGGTTCGTACAGATCAAAAGGAGGTTAGTTTAGGTATTTTATCAGTCCTCAGTCCAAACCATAAACATGACACTAATGATAAAAAGGGTATAGAGACTACTGGTGGATAATAATTTTTATCGGTTAGACAGATACAGGAGATCTACTTAAAACACTAAAATATTTAGGGCTTCAACCCAAAGATGATTGCCCAAAGACTCTTCTTAACATACTTAGAATTAAAGAAGAATTCAAGGAGCAATTTAAATACCAGGTTGGAAATGGACACATCCTTCTAATTTGATAGATGAACCAACTTGGGACCTCTATCCCAAATACAATAGTGTAATGCACTAAAAAGCCTAACATCATAGCACCTCCATGTAAGAAGTAAGGAAGATCTTTGAAGCATTCCTTCTTATAGCCCCAAAATTATAAACCAGGAAGTCCAAAGACCAGGTAAATTCATCATAGAAAAAACTCACATATAGCTTCAAAGGGGTAATGAAGAACACATATATAGGAACAAAAAATAGATACTAGAAGGTTCATTATGATTTTATATTGTAAGGCACGTGCAGAAAAAAAGTCTATAAAGCCAGTGTCTCCTAATGGGTGATATAATAAGGTCTTTGTGCCTAACTAACTTTAACCATTGAAATGAATTTAATTTTAAAAACGGTTTAATTACAAAAAATCCCAAACTTTGCTCAATTTTGCAATTATAGCCCGAATTCTAAAAAGTGGCAATTAAATACTGAAACTTTCATATTTTTTCAATTCTAGCATGTTGTTAGTATCTCCGTTAAGTTTGCTAACGTGGCTTGTCACGTGTTCTAGTACTTGTTGCTCCTCATTTCTTTTTCGCATCATACTAAGCTACTATGTTTGCTCTCGCATTGCACTAAGCTCCTGAGTTCATTCTTGCATCGTAGCGTGCCAAGCCTAGTTTGTTCTTGCATCAAAATCATGGCCAATTTCTGAAATCCTTAAATCCCTATTGTGCTAGTGCAAAAAGAAGTTGTTGTGTTGGTGTGAGAAGAAGCTATCGTGCGAGTTTGATTTAGAGATTTCAACGATTGGCATTATTTTGATGGGAGAACGAATTGAGCTTCTTCATTACGATGCGAGAACGAACTGAAGAGCTTGATGCGATGCGAGAATGAACTGAGGAGCAACAGACGTCTGTGCAAGAACAAAAGGTTGCCTTTGATTTAGGGATTTCATTCCCAAAAATAAAGTATTTTTGGTTATGTTATTAAATGACGTAATTTGGTTAATCTTCATTAGTTAAGTTAATTTGGTCTAACATGTATAAGTGTTGGAACGTGTGGCAAGTCACGTCAACACATTTAAAGAAGGCACTATCGTCGAGTTAGAATTGAAAAAAATTGAACGTTTGAGTATTTAGTTGTCACTTTTTAAAGCTCGGACTATAATTGCAAAATTGAGCTAAGTTTAAGATTTTTTTAATTAACCCTTAAAAATTTATGAAAACTATAAAATTATTTTTATTCTATATTTTTCTTTTTTTCCATTATCAAATGTATCATCAATTAAATATATTATTTAATTATTTAATATTAACTACTAATAAGAAATATGATTAATATAATTACTTTAAAATTTATTCTTAAAATAAAATATTTTTGATTCAATAATTATTTGATGAATAACTTTAAGTTTACAATATCTTAAAATGTATAAATTTAAAATTAAATTATTTTTAAAAACTAAAATGTATCATAAAATAAAAATTATTTTTAAAGAACTAAAATGTATCATAAAATAAAAAATATTTTATTAAATTTTACTTATTAAATTATTTATTGAATAAAATATATTAGATCTTTTACTAGTAGTTATTAATAAATATTATATAAAATATACTAAAATAAAATTATTTACTTAATTAATAAATAAAATTAACTTATCATTAAATTTTATCTAATATTTAACTATGTTTTAGAAAGAAACTAATATTTAACTATTATCAATAATAAAAGTGTATCTACAATGACATTAACAACAAAATAAGATTTTGTTTTTATTTGAAAAAAGAAACTAAAAATAAGAAACAAAACTCAGAATTCGTAATAGCAAAATAGATGTAAAATGCATTATGAACATTAGATGTGGAGGAATTAAATGTCACCAATACAATAACTCAACTCAACTCTTAAATTTGACTCAAACTAATTAAATTTAACTTAATTAATTATTTAAGATAATTTTAATAAATTATTAATTTGGCTTGAATTTAGTTAGTTCACTTGAATTTAAGAGTAAGGTTGAACCATCATGTAAAAATCATTTGATTAGTACATTTGTGATGATCATGGTGAATAAATTTCGCTTTCATTTTCTAAAAAAAGCTTAGGAGAAGGGATTTTCGCTAAAAAATTTAAAATTGGAAGGATCTTTTTTCAAAAATTTTGTTGAGGAAGAGGTTTTTCAAAAGTTTCTTAAACTTAGGGATGGCAATGGGTCAGGTCGGTGGCTGCTGGATCGACCTATATGCATTTTTTAAAAAAATGGCAAAACGACATCATTTTGTACCTTCGTAATTCTACACAAAATAAACTAGATCTACTTCTATAGTAGTGGTGAGTTTAGGTCGATCCTACAGAAGGTGTATGTAAAGTTGTTGAAATGAAATTAAATGGTGTTTAGATTTAAAAGGGGTTTGGATGGTATATCTAACAAAATAAAGTAAAACTAAAGTAATGAAAACAAATTAAAGAAAACATGTAAAAATAATGAAAAATGGTAAATTCGTTAAGGACTCGATTCTATGGTTCAATCTTGGCCTATACCCTAAGTAAACATATTTCATTGATTTATTATTCTTTCACCTCTCGTAGTAACTATTAATCGTAGGTCAACTAAAAGCTCTATTAACCCGAGTTTTCCTTTAAGTATTGTTTAATTAAGAGATGCTCGTTAATTAAACCTAACTACCGAATGACTTAGGATACGATCTCTAGATTCAATTGGGCAGTTGTATTACGAATTAGGAAAACTGATTAATCAAGGCAACAACCATATACGTTCAGGTCATTTAACGTAGGTTATGTTATCCCTAATGAGTACGAATCATTAGTCGCTATAAATGAATTTCAGCATAACAATTATGGATTATATTGAAATTCTAGCTATGGGTTCATACACAAATAATCAAATGATATCGAGAATACGATCATTCATACACAAAACACAAATCTATACGCATAGGATAACACAATCAATTCCTAAAGAGAAAAAGAAAACAACAAATATAAGGAAGGAATGCTTAACTAAGTCGTCGGTGTCGATGTCACCTCCGAACTGATTCGGGAAAGCTACCCCTCGACTGGTCTCTCTCGGTTGAGAGCTTTGGCCCTTCTCTTTATTAAAACCGAGAGCTCCTAAGACAAAATTGCTTTTGTCCTTAAAACGTCCCCCTCCTCTCATTCTTTTTCCAAAACCAACACATAAACCCTCCTCCCTCCTCCCTCCTTCCTCTTCTTCTCTACTACTTCTACATTTTGTTATTATTCATTTATATCTCTATTTTGGCCCAACGTCTGTGCTGTCATTTTGCTACTTTCCTCTTTTAGATGTGCATTGCCGTTTCCTTCATCCCAGCTGCTAGCATGTTCTCCTGGTTACTACATTTTTGTCCTCTTTGCTTTCAATTTGTGCTGCCATTTTGCTCCTTTTCTATCCACTTGCTACATTGCTTTCCTTTACCTACGTTTTGCTTTTACTATGTTGTTGTTTAGCTCCTCCCTGCAACTTATTGGATGTTGTCATTTTGCAATCCCAACTACTGTGTTTGTCTGTCGTTTTGTAGTTGTCTTCTATAGCTACTTTACTCCTTCCAAGCTATTGCGTGGTTTTATTTGACAACTTCCTTGTTTTCTTCGTTTAGATTGAATTTTTTAGATTTTCTTCTAGTCTAACAAATGTTATTTTGAAAAGCTTTTCTTGTTTTCTTCTTGCTCTAATTTTCTTCTTCTTACTCAATGAAGATGGGTGTGCTTCTTCAGAAAACGGCTCAATTATAGTACTTTCAATTCACTTTAGCTCCTTCACTTTAGAATTGTGCCTAAAACCACATATGGGTCAAAGTGAGTATCTTAAGCAATTTCATATCATTAATTGTTAAATGTTATGGAATAATTTTCCAATCAATTAAGAACATATCACCAAGTAATCTTGGCATGTGGCTCAGCCAACCTTGGCCAAAGTTGGATCGAGCTGGGCTAAAATTGCCATCGCTACTTAAACTACAAGGAAGGTCTGTCTTTTTACCTAGTATTTTGATATTTGGTTTCATTTGATTGGTAAAAACTTGTAGATGTTGCATTGGTGTCTAATGATTTTGCCTAAATAATACATATGGTTCAAATTAACAAAAGTTATATTTAAATAAGTGAAAATAGGTCCAATTTGTAAACTAATAAAAATAAGTTCAACTTAGAGAAGAAATTTTAACTTTTTTATTTAATAGATCTTTTGTCTCACTTAAGTTATAGTAATTATTCATTTGTCAATTCTCCCACTGAGTAGAAGTAGTAATTATAATGGTTTATCTAGAGAATGAATTTATGATCAAATACTTTAAAATTTTGAATTAAAATATGATAATTCTCTTGTTTATGATTCATTCAATTTTGGAAGCAAACTCTTATTTGTATATAAATCACTCTTTAAGGTTATGAGCAATGTTATGAATACCGTACCGGACATGATACCGGATTGAGCTCTGGAACGGAACTGTACTGGTACTGGTCGATACCGGGTACCGTTTCGGGAAATTTTTTAAATTTATAAAATAGTCCCTAAAATTTTTAAAAATTGCAAAATAGTCCATATTGATATATTATATAGT
>JAOTAX010140625.1:0-16799 GCA_025629825.1 Erythroxylum guanchezii | reverse complement strand
GTCAACCGACTGTGCTGATCATGGGCAAGGTTATAATCGACGAGTTTTTAATGGGAAACTAACAATTTGTGACCAATTGGGGCTTGTTTCTGCTATATTCCCTCTACAGAGTATTACCGCACATGGCCGCAGCAAGTGCCCATGGCTCCAACCTGGTCGACCGACGATGCCAATCATAGGGGTAAGGCTATAATCGACAAGTTTTTGATGTAAAACTGATGATTCATGACCGGCTAGAGCTTGTTTCTGCTATTTTCCCTCTACAAAGTATGACCACACATGGCCGTAGCAAGAGCGCACGTCCCTGACCATGTCGACCAACGGTGCCAATAATGGGGCCAAAGTTATAATCGACAAGTTTGTGATGAGAAATTGACGATTGGTGACAGACCGGGAACTGGTTTTGCTATTTTCCCTCTAAAGAGTATGGCTGCACATGGCCGTAGAAAGAGCCCACGTCCCTGACTGGGTCGACCGACGGTGTCGATTATGGGGGCAAGGCTATAATCGACGAGTTTTTGTTGGGAAACTGACGATTCGTGACCGATTGGGGCTTGTTTCTTTTATTTTCCCTCTACAGAGTATGACAGTAAAAAGTCGAAGGAATAGCCGACGTTCCTGACCGGGTCGACCAACTGTGTCGATCATGGGCAAGGTTATAATCGACGAGCTTCTAATGGGAAACTAACAATTTGTGACCAATTAGGGCTTGTTTCTGCTATTTTCCCTCTACAGAGTATTAGCGCATGTGGTCGCAGCAAGTGCCCATGGCTCCAACCTGGTCGACTGACGATGCCAACCATAGGGGCAATGCTATAATCGACGAGTTTTTGATTGGAAACTGGCGATTCGTGACCGACTGGGGCTTGATTCAGCTATTTTCCCTCTACAGAGTATTACTGTACATGGCCGCAGCAAGTGCCCATGGCTCCAAATTGGTCGACCGACATTGCCAATCATAAGGGCAAGGCTATAATCGACGAGTGTTTTTATGGGAAATTGACAATTCGTGACCGACTATGGCTTGTTTCTTCTATTTTCCCTCTACAAAGTATGACCGCACATGATCGTAGCAAGAGCCCACATCCCTGACTGGGTCAACCGACGGTGTCGACCATGGGGACATGGCTATAATCTACGAGTTTTTGATGGCAAACTGACGATTCTTGACTGACTGGGGCTTGTTTTCGCTATTTTCCCTCTTCAGAGTATGACAACATATGGACGTAGCAAGATCCAACAACCCTGACAGGGTAGACCGATAGAGATGATCATGGTGGCAAAGCGATAATCGACTAGTTTTTGCTGGGAAACTGACGATTCGTGACAAACTAGGGCTTATTTTTGCTATTTTCCCTCTACAGAGCATGACCGCACAAGGCCGTAGTAAGAGCCCATGTCCCTTACCGGGTCGACAGATGGTGTGAATCATGGGGGCAAGGCTATAATCGACGAATTTTTGATGGGAGGCTTATTGGCGCTTGTTTCTAATATTTTCCCTCTACAGATTATCACCGGACATGGCCGCAGCAAGTGTCCATGGCTCCAACCTGGTCGACCGATGGTGCCAATCATGGGGGTAAGGCCATAATCAACGAGTTTTTGATGGGAAACTGACGATTCGTGAGCGACTGGGGCTTGTTTCTTCTATTTTCCCTCTACAGAGTATGACCACAAAAAGCCAAGGAAGAGCCAACGTCCCTGTCCGGGTGAACCGATTGTGCTGATCATGAGCAAGGTTATAATCGACGATTTTCTAAAGGGAAACCAACAATTTGTGACCAATTGGGGCTTGTTACTACTATTTTCCCTCTATAAAGTATTACCGCAAATGGCAGCAGCAGGTGCCTATGGTTCCAACCTGGTTGACCAACGGTGCCAATCATAGGGGCAAGGCCATAATCGACGAGTTTTTGATGGGAAACTGACGATTCGTGACTAACTGGCGCTTCTTTCTTCTATTTTCCCTCTACAGAGTATGACCACAAATGGCCATAGCAAGAGCCCACGTCCCTGATCGGGTCGACCGACGATGCCAATCATTGGGGGAAGGCTATAATCGATGAGTATTTGATGGGAAATTGACAATTCGTGACCGAATGGGGCTTGTTTATGCTATTTTCCCTCTACAGAGTATGAACACGCATGGCTGTAGCAAGAGCCCACATCCCTGACGAGGTCGACCGATGGTGTCGATCATGGGGGCAAGGCTATAATTGACGAGTTTTTGATGGGAAACTGACAATTAGTGACCGACCGGGGCTTGTTCTCCTATTTTCCCTATATAGAGTACATCCGCAAATGGCCGTAGCAAGAGCCCAAGTCCTGGACGATTTGACCGACTGCACCGATCTTGGGGGCATCGCTATAATCGACCAGTTTTGATGGGAAACTGAGGATTCCTGACTGACTGTGGCTTGTTTTCGCTATTTTCCCCCAGCAAAGTATGGCCGCACATGGCCATAGCAAAAGCCCACGACCCTGACAGGGTCAATCGACGGAGCCGATCATGGGGGCAATTTTATAATCGACGAGTTTAAATGGGAAACTGACGATTCGTGACGAAATGGGGCTTGTTTATGCTATTTTCCTTCTACAAAGTATGACCCCACAAGGCCGTAGCAAGAGCCCACATCCCTGACTGGGTCGACCGACGGTGTCCATCATGGTGGCAAGGCTATAATCGACGAGTTTTTGATAGGACGGACTGGGGCTTGTTTCTGCTACTTCCCCTCTACAGAGTATGACCACACATGGACGTAGCAAGAACCCACGTCCCTAACCGGGTCGAAAGACGTTGCCAATCATGGTGGCAAGGCTATAATCGACGAGTTTTTGATGGGAAACTGATGATTCGTGACCGAATGGGGCTTGTTTCTTCTATTTTCCCTCTGTAGAGTATGACCACACATGGCCTTTGCAAGAACCCACGTCCCTGACAGGGTCGACCGACTGTGCCGATCATGGTGGCAAGGCTATAATCGATGAGTTTTTGATGCGAAACTATCGATTCGGGACCAACTAGGTCTTGTTTATGCTATTTTCCCTCTACAGAGTATGACCGCACATGGCCATAGCAAGAGCCCACTTCCCTGACCGTATCGATCGACTGTGACGATCATGGGTGCAAGGCAATAATCGATGAGTTTTTGATGGGAAACTGACGATTCGTGATCGACTGGGGCTTGTTTCTACTATTTTCCATCTACAGAGTATGACCAAACATGGCTGTAACAAGAGCCCACGTCCCTGATCGGGTCAATCGATGATGCCGATCATTCAGGCAAGGCTATAATCGACGAGTTTTTGATGGGAAACTGGCAATTCGTGACTGAATGCAGCTTGTTTCTCCTATTTCCCCTCTACAGAGTATGACCACACATGGCCGTAGCAAGAGCCCACATCCCTGACCGGGTCGACAGACGTTGCCGATCATGGTGGCAAGGCTATAATCGACGAGTTTTTGATGAGAAACTGATGATTCGTGACAGACTAAGGCTTATTTCAACTATTTTCCCTCCATAGAGTATGACCGCACATGGCCTTTGCAAGAACCCACGTCCTTGACCGGGTCGACCGACTGTGCCGATCATGGTGGGAAGGCTATAATCGACGAGTTTTTGATGGGAAACTGACGATTCGTGACCGACTGGGGCTTGTTTCTTCTATTTTCCCTCTACAGAGTATGACCGCAAAAAGCCGAAGGAAGAGCCAACGTCCCTGACTGGGTCAACCGACTGTGCCGATCATGGGCAAGGTTATAATCGACGAGTTTCTAAAGGGAAACCAACAATTTGTGACCAATTGGGGCTTGTTACCGCTATTTTCCCTCTATAGAGTATTACCGCACATGGCGACAGCACGTGCCCGTGGCTTCAACCTGGTCGACCGACGGTGCCAATCATAGGGGCAAGGCTATAATCGACGAGTTTTTGATGGGAAACTGACGATTCGTGACTGACTGGCACTTGTTTCTTCTATTTTCCCTCTACAGAGTATGACCACAAATGGCCATAGCAAGAGCCCACGTCCCTGATCGGGTCGACCGACGATGCCAATCATTGGGGGAAGGCTATAATCGATGAGTATTTGATGGGAAATTGACAATTCGTGACCGAATGGGGCTTGTTTATGCTATTTTCCCTCTACAGAGTATGAACACGCATGGCTGTAGCAAGAGCCCACATCCCTGACGAGGTCGACCGATGGTGTCGATCATGGGGGCAAGGCTATAATTGACGAGTTTTTGATGGGAAACTGACAATTAGTGACCGACCGGGGCTTGTTCTCCTATTTTCCCTATATAGAGTACATCCGCAAATGGCCGTAGCAAGAGCCCAAGTCCTGGACGATTTGACCGACTGCACCGATCTTGGGGGCATCGCTATAATCGACCAGTTTTGATGGGAAACTGAGGATTCCTGACTGACTGTGGCTTGTTTTCGCTATTTTCCCCCAGCAAAGTATGGCCGCACATGGCCATAGCAAAAGCCCACGACCCTGACAGGGTCAATCGACGGAGCCGATCATGGGGGCAATTTTATAATCGACGAGTTTAAATGGGAAACTGACGATTCGTGACGAAATGGGGCTTGTTTATGCTATTTTCCTTCTACAAAGTATGACCCCACAAGGCCGTAGCAAGAGCCCACATCCCTGACTGGGTCGACCGACGGTGTCCATCATGGTGGCAAGGCTATAATCGACGAGTTTTTGATAGGACGGACTGGGGCTTGTTTCTGCTACTTCCCCTCTACAGAGTATGACCACACATGGACGTAGCAAGAACCCACGTCCCTAACCGGGTCGATAGACATTGCCAATAATGGTGGCAAGGCTATAATCGACGAGTTTTTGATGGGAAACTGACGATTCGTGACCGACTGGGGCTTGTTTCTTCTATTTTCTCTCTACAGAGTGTGACCGCAAATGGCCATAGCAAGAACCCGCGTCCCTGACTGGGTAGACCGACAGTGCCTATCAAGGGGGCATGGCTATAATCGACGAGTTTTTGATGGGAAACTAATGATTAGTGACCAACCGGGGCTTGTTTCTCCTATTTTCCCTGTACAGAGTATGACCTCAAATGGCCGTAGCAAGAGCCCACGTCCCTGACCGGGTCGACAGACGGTGTCGATCAAGGGGGCATGGCTATAATCGACTAGTTTTTGATGGGAAACTGATTGGAGTTTGTTTCTTCTATTACCCTACAGAGTATGACCATGTATGGTCGTAGGAAGAGCCCACATCCCTGACCGGGTCGACTGACGGTGCCGATCATGGTGGCATGACTATAATCAACGAATTTTTGATGGGAAACTGACAATTCGTGTCCGACTGGGGCTTGTTTCTTCTATTTTCCTTCTACACAGCATGAGCACACAATGCCAAATCCAGAGGCCAGGTCCCTGACCGTGTCGATCGACAAGTTTGAGATGAGAAATTGACGATTTGTGACTGACTGGGGATTGTTTCCGCTACTTTCCCTCTACAAAGTATGCCCAAACATGGCCGTAGAAAGAGCCCACGTCCTTGACCGGGTCGAACAACGGTGCCAATCATAGAGGTATAGCTATAATCGACGAGTTTTTGATGGGAAACTGACGATTCTTAACTGACTAGGGCTTGTTTTCGCTATTTTCTCTCTGCAGAGTATGACAACAAATGGCCCTAGCAAGAGTTTTTGATGGGAAACTGATGATTCGTGACCAACTGGGGCTTATTTTGCTATTTTCCCTATACAAATCATGATCCCACATGGCCGTAGTAAGAGCCCACATCCCTGACCGGATCTACCAATGGGGCCGATCATGGGGGCAAGCCTATAATCGACGAGTTTTTGATGGGAAACTGAAGATTCACGACCAACTTCCCTGACCGAGTCAACCGACGGTGCCGAATATGGGACCAAGGCTATAATCAACAATTTTTTGATGAGAAACTGACGATTCGTGACCGATTGGGCTTGTTTCTTTTATTTTCCCTCTACAGAGTATGATTGCGCATGGCCGTAGCAAGAACCCACGCCCCTAACCGAGTCAACAGACGGTGTCGATAATGGGGGCAAGGCTATAATCAGCGAGTTTTTAATGGGAAACTGACGATTCGTGGCCGATTGGGGCTTGTTCCTGCTATTTTCCCTCTACAGAGTATGACTGCACATGGCTGTAGCAAGAGCCCATGTCCTTGATCGGGTCGACCGACGGTGCCGATCAAGGGGGCATAGTTATAATCGACGAGTTGTTGATGGGAAAATGACGATTAGTGACCGACTGGGGCTTGTTTCTCCTATTTTCCCTCTATAGAGAATGACCGCAAATGGCCGTAGCAAGAGCCCACGTCCCTGATCGGCTCAACTGACAGTGTCAATCAAGGGGGCGTGGCTATAATTGATGAGTATTTGATGGGAAACTGATGACTTATTACCGACTTGGGCTTGTTTCTTTTATTTTCCCTCTATAGAGTATGACCGCGCATGGCCGTAGCTAGAGCCCACGTCCCTAAACGGGTCGATCGACGGTGCCGATAATGGGGGCAAGGCTATAATTAGCGAGTTTTTAATGGGAAACTTACGATTCGTGGCCGACTGGGGCTTGGTTCTGCTATTTTCCCTCTATAGAGTATGACTGCATATGGCTGTAGCAAGTTTCCCTGACCGGGTCGACCGACGGGGCCGATCAAGGGGGCATAGTTATAATCGACGAGTTTTTGAAGCGAAAATAACGATTAGTGACCGATTGGGGCCTGTTTCTTCTATTTTCCCTCTATAGAGAATGACCGCAAATGGTCGTAGCAAGAGCCCACGTCCCAGACCGGGCCGACCTATGACGTCAATCAAGAGGGCACGGCTATAATCGACGAGTTTGTGATGGGAAACTGACGATTTGTGACCGACTTGGGCTTGTTTCTTCTATTTTCCCCCTACAGAGTATGACCGCGCATGGCCGTAACAATGGCCCACGTCCCTAACCGTGTCCACCGACAGCGCCGAACATGGGGGCAAGGCTATAATCGACGAGTTTTTGATGGGAAACTGATGATTCGTGACCGATCGAGGCTTATTTATGCTATTTTCCCTCTACAGAGTATGACTTCAAATGGCCGTAGCAAGAGCCCACATCCCCGAACGGGTCAACCGACGGCGCCGATCATGGGGGCATGGCTATAATTGACGAGTTTTTGATGGGAAACTAACGATTGGTGACTAACTGGGGCTTGTTTTCGCTATTTTCTCTTTGCAGAGTATGGCCGCATATGGTCGTAGCAAGAGCCCATGACTCTAACAAGGTCGATCGACGGAGACGGTCATTAGGGCAAGGCTATAATCGACGTGTTTTTGATGGGAAACTAACAATTTATGACCAATTGGGGCTTGTTTCTGCTATTTTCCCACTGTAGAGTAAGACCACACATGGCCACAGTAGGTGCCCGTGGCTCTGACTTGGTCGATCGACGGTGCCGATCATAGGAGCAGGGCAATAATCGACGAGTTTTTGATGGGAAACTGTCGATTCGTGATCGACTGGGGCTTGTTTCTGCTATTTTCCCTCTGCAGAATATGATCACACATAGCTGTAGCAAGAGCCCACATCCCTGACCAGGTAGACCGACGGTGCCGATCATGGTGGCAAGGCTATAATCAGCGAGTTTTTGATGGGAAACTGACGATTAGTGACCGACCGGGGCTTGTTTATGCTATTTTCCCTCTACAGAGTATGACTTCAAATGGCCATAGTAAGAGCCCACGTCCCTGATCGAGTTGACCGACTAAGCCGATCATGGGGGCGAGGCTACAATTGACCAGTTTTTTATGGGAAACTGACGATTCGTGACCTACTGGGGCTTGTTTTTGCTATTTTCCCTCTACAGAGTATGATCGCGCATAGCCGTAGCAAGAGCCCATGTCCCTGACCGGGTCGACCGACTATGCCGATCATGGGAGCAAGGCTATAATCGATGAGTTTTTGATGTTAAATTGACGATTCGTGACTGACTGGGGCTTGTTTCTGCTATTTTCCCTCTACAGTGTATGACCACACATATTCGTAGCATATGCCCATGACCCTGACGGGGTCGACCGACTGTACCGATCGTGGGGGGAAGGCTATAATCGACGAGTTTTTGATGGGAAATTGACGATTTGGGACCGACTGGGGCTTGTTTTTGCTATTTTCCCTCTACAGAGTATGGCCACACATGGTCGTAGCAAGAGCCCACATCCCTGACCGGATAGACCAACGGTGCCGATCATGGGGGCAAGGCTATGATGGACGAGTTTTTGATGGGAAATTGACGATTCATGATCGAGTGGGGCTTGTTTCTTCTATTTTCCCTCCATATAGTATGACCGCACAAGACCGAAGCAAGAGGCCACGTCCCTGACTAGGTCGACCGGTGGTGCCGATCATAGGGCATGGTTATAATCGATGACTTTTTGATGGGAAACTAACAATTTGTGACCAATTGGGGCTTGTTTCTGCTATTTTCACACTATAGAGTAAGACCGCACATGGCGGCAGCAAGTGCCGTGGCTTCGAGTTGTTCGATCGACCGTGCCGATCATAGGGGCAAGGTAATAATCGACGAGTTTTTGATGGAAAACTGACGATTCGTGATCGACTAGGGCTTGTTTTTGCTATTTTTCCACTATAGAGTATGATTACACATGGCCGTAGCAAGAGCACACGTCCCTGACCTGGTCGACCGACGGTGTCGATCAAGGGGGGATGGCTATAATCGACGAGTTTTTGATGGGAAACTGACGATTTTTGACCGACTTGGGCTTGTTTCTTCTATTTTTCCTCTACAGAGTGTGACCGCGTATGGCCATAGCAAGAGCTCACGTCCCTAATCGGGTCGACTGACGGTGCCGATAATGGGGGCAATGCTGTAATCAACGAGTTTTTGATGGGAAACTGACGATTCGTGACCAACTGGGGCTTGTTTTTGCTATTTTCCCTGTACAGAGTATGACCCCACTGGATCGATCGACGATGCCGATCATGGAGGCATGGCTATAATCGACGAGTTTTTGACACGAAATTGACGATTCGTGACTGACTTGGACTTGTTTCTTCTATTTTCCCTCTGCATAGTTTGACCACACAAGGCAGAAGCAAGAGACCACGTCCCTGGCCGGGTTTTTGATGGGAAACTAACAATTTGTGACCAATTGGAGCTTGTTTATGCTATTTTCCCCCTACAGACTAAGACCGCAGATGGCCGCAGCAAGTGCCCGTGGCTCCGACTAGGTCGATCAACGGTGCCGATCATGTGGGCAAGGCTATAATCGACGAGCTTTTGATGGGAAACTGACGATTTGTGACCAACTAGGGCTTGTTTCTTCTATTTTCCGTTGACAGAGTATGATCGTACATGGCCGTAGCAAGAGCCCATGTCCTTGACCAGGTTTGCCGAAGGTGCCAATCTTGAGGGCAAGGCTATAATCGACGAATTTTTGATGGGAAACTGACGATTCGTGAGCGGCTAAGGCTTGTTTCCGCTATTTTCCCTCTACAGAGTTCGACCACAGATGGCCATAGCAAGAGCCCACGTCCCTGACCGGGTCGACCAACTGTGCCGATCATAGGGGAAAGGCTATAATCGACGAGTTTTTGATGGGAAACTAACAATTTGTGACCAATTGGGTTTGGTTTATGCTATTTTCCCACCACAGAGTAAGACCGCACATGGCGACAGCAAGAGCACACATCCCTAACCGGGTCGACGGACGGTGCCTATTAAGGGGGCATGGTTATAATTGATGACTTTTTGATGGGAAAATAGCGATTAGTGGCCGACTGGGGCTTGTTTCTTCTATTATCCCTCTACAGAGTATGACCGCAAATGACCGTAGCAAGAGCCCACGTCCCTGACCTGGTCGACCGACGGTGTCGATCAAGGGGGCATGGCTATAATCGACGAGTTTTTGATGGGAAACTAACGATTCGTGACTGATTAGGGCTTGTTTCTACTATTTTCCCTCCACAGTGTATGACCGCACATGGCCGTAGCAAGAGTCCACATCCCTGACACGGTCGACCGACGATGCTGATCATAGGGCCAAGGCTATAATCGACGAGATTTTGATGGGAAACTGGCGATTCGTGACCGACTGCGACTTGTTTCTTCTATTTTCCCTCTATAGAGTATGATCACATATGGCCGTAGCAAGAGCCCACGTCCCTCATCGGGTCGACTGACGGTGCCGATCATGGGAACACAGCTATAATCAATGAGTTTTTGATGGGAAACTGACGATTCTTGACTGAGTGGGGCTTGTTTTCATAATTTTCCCTCTGCAGAGTATGACCATACATGACGGTAGCAAGAGCCCAAGACCCTGATAGGGCCGACCGACGGTGCCGATCATGGGGGCTTGGCTATAATCGACGAGTTTTTAATGGGAAACTGGCGATTCGTGACTGACTGGGGCTTGTTTATGCAATTTTCCCTCTACAGCGTATGACTGCACATGGCCGTAGCAAGATCCCACATCCCTGACCGGGTCTACCGACGGTGCCGATCATGTGGGCAAGGCTATAATCGGCGACTTTTTGATGGGAAACTGACGATTCGTGACCGACTAGGGCTTGTTTCTTCTATTTTCTTTCTACAGAGTATGATTGTACATGGCCGTAGCAAGAGCCCACGTCCCTGACCAAGTTTGCCGACGGTGGCGATTTTGGGGGCAAGGTTATAATCGACGAGTTTTTGATGGGAAAATGACAATTCGTGACCAACTAGGGCTTGTTTTCGCTATTTTCCCGCTATAGAGTTCGACCACACATGGTCGTAGCAAAAGCCGACGTCCCTAACGATTCGTGACCGACTGGGGATTGTTTTCGTTATTTTCCCTCTACAAAGAATGAATGCGAATGGCCGTAGCAAGATCCCAGGTCCCTGACAGGGTCGACCGATGGTGCCGATCATGGGGGCAAGGCTATAATCGACGAGTTTTTCTTGGGAAACTAACGAGTCGTGACTGACTGGGGCTTGTTTCTGGTATTTTCCCTCTACAGTGTATGACCGCACATGGTTGTAGTAAGAGCCCACGTCCCTGACCAGATCGACCAACGGTGCTAATAATGTGGGCATGGCTATAATCGGCGAGTTTGTGATGGGAAACTAGCGATTCGTGACTGATTAGGGCTTGTTTATGCTATTTTCCCTCTACAGTGTATGACCGCACATGGCCGTAGCAAGAGCCCACATCCATGACCGGGTCGACCGACCATACCGATCATGGGGGCAAGGCTATAATCGACGAGTTTTTAATGGGAAACTAACGATTCATGACTGACTAGGGCTTGTTTCTGCTATTTTGCCTCTATAGTGTACAACCGCACATGGCCGTCGTAAGAGCCCACGTCCCTGACCGGATCGACCGACGGTGCCGATCATGCTGGCATGGCTATAATCGACGAGTTTTTGATGGGAAACTAACGATTCGTGACTGACTGGGGCTTGTTTCTGCTATTTTCCCTCTACAGTGTATGACCGCACATGGCCATAGCAAGAGTCCACGTCCTTGACCGGGTTGACCAACGAGGTCCATCATGGTGGCAAGGCTATAATCGACGAGTTTTTGATGGGAAACTGACGAGTCGTGACTGACGATTTGTGACCAATCGGGTCTTGTTTCTTCTATTTTTCCTCTACAAAGTATGATCGCAAATGGTCGTAGTAGGAGCCCACGTCACTGATTGGGTCGACCGACGATGTGAATAAGGGGGAATGGTCATAATCGACGAGTTTTTGATGGGAAACTATCGATTCGTGATCGACTGGGGCTTGTTTCTGCTATTTTCCCTCTACAGAGTATGATCACACATGGCCGTAGCAAGAGCCCACATCCCTGACCGGGTAGACCGACGGTGCCGATCATGGGGGCAAGGCTATAATCGACGAGTTTTTGCTGGGAAACTGACGATTTGTGACTGACTGGGGCTTGTTTTTGCTATTTTCCGTCTACAGAGTATGACCGCAAATGGCCGTAGCAAAAGCCCACAACCCTGATTGGGTCGACCGACGATGTGGATCAGTGGGAATGGCCATAATCGACAAATTTTTGATGGGAAACTGACAATTTGTGACCGACTTGGGCTTGTTTCTTTTATTTTCCCTCTACAGAGAATGATTGCGCATGGCCATAGCAAGATCCCATGTCCCTGACCGGGTCGACCGACGGTGCCGATCATATGGGCAAGGCTATAATCGACGAGGTTTTGATGGGAAACTGACAATTCGTGACTGACTGGGGGCTGCTTTTGTTATTTTCCCTCTATATTGTATGACCAAACATATCCGTAGCAAGCGTCCACGGCCCTGACCTGGTCGACCGACTGTGTCGATCATGGGGGCAAGGCTATAATCGACGACTTTTTGATAAGAAACTGACGATCCTTAACCGACTAGGGCTTGTTTCTTCTATTTTCCTTCTACAGAGTATGATCGTACATGACCGTAGCAAGAGCCCACGTGCCTGACCAAGTTTGTCGCCGGTGCCGATCTTGAGGGCAAGGCTATAATCGACGAGTTTTTGATGGGAAAATGACGATTCGTGACCGACTAGGGCTTATTTCCGCTATTTTCCCTCTACAGAGTTCGACCGTACATGGTCGTAGCATGAGCCCACGACCCTGACGATTCGTGGCGGACTGGGGATTGTTTTCGCTATTTTCCCTCTACAAAGAATGACTGCAAATGGCTATAGCAAGATCCCAGGTCCCTGACAGGGTAGACCGACGATGTCGATCATGGGGGCATGGCTACAATCGACGAGTTTTTGACAGGAAACTAACAATTCGTGACTGACTGGGGCTTGTTTCTACTATTTTCCCTGTACAGTGTATCACTGCACATGGCCGTAGCAAAAGCCCACGGCTCTAACCTGATCGACCAACGGTGCTGATCATGCGGGCATGGCTACAATCAACGAGTTTTTGATTGGAAACTAACGATTCGTCACTGACTGGGGCTTGTTTATGCCATTTTCCCTCTACAGTGTATAACCGCACATCGTCGTAGCAAGAGCCCACATACTTGATCGGGTCGACCGACCATGCCGATCATAGGGGCAAGGCTATAATCGACGAATTTTTGATGGGAAACTAACGATTCATGACTGACTAGGGCTTATTTCTTCTATTTACCCTTTACAGTGTATGACCGCACGTGGTCATCGGAAGAGCTCACATCCCTGACCGGATCGACCGACGGTGTCGATCATGCGGGCATGGCTATAATTGACGAGTTTTTGATGAGAAACTAACGATTCGTGACTGTCTGGGGCTTGTTTCTTCTATTTTCCCTCTACAGAGTATGATCGTACATGGTCGTAGCAAGAGCCCACATCCCTGACCGGGTAGACCAACGGTGCCGAACATAGGGGTAAGGCTATAATTAGCGAGTTTTTGATGGGAAACTGATGATTCGTGACCGATAGGGGCTTGTTTCTTCTATTTTCCGTCTACAGAGTATAACCGCAAATGGCCGGAGCAAGAGCCCACGTCCCTGATTGGGTCGACCGATGATGTGGATCAAGGGGAAATGGCCATAATCGACGAGTTTTTATTGCGAAACTAACGATTCGTGACTGACTAGGACTTGTTTCTACTATTTTCCCTCTACAGTGTATGACCGCACATGGCTATAGCATGAGCCCACGTCCCTGACCGGACCGGATCGACCAACGGTGCTGATCATGCGGGCATGGCTATAATCGACGAGTTTTTGGTGGGAAACTAACGATTCATAACTGACTGGGGCTTGTTTCTGCTATTGTCCCTCTATAGTGTATGACCGCACATGGCCATAGCAAGAGCCCACATCCCTGATCGGCTCGACCGACGGTGCCGATCATGGGGCATGGCTATAATTGACTAGTTTTTGATGGGAAACTGACGATTCTTGACTGACTGGGGCTTGTTTTCGCAATTTTCCATCTGCAGAGTATCACCGCACATGGCTATAGCAAGAACCTAAGACCCTAACAGTGTCAACCGACGGAGCTGATCATAGGGGCAAGGCTATAATCGACGAGTTTTTGATGGGAAACTGACGATTTGTCACTGACTGGGGCTTGTTTCTTCTATTTTCCCTCTACATAGTATGACCACACAAGGCCGATCATGGGGCAAGGATATAATGGACAAGTTTTTGATGGGAAACTAGCAATTTGTGACCAATTGCGGTTTTTTTCTTTTATTTTCCCACTATAGAGTAAGACCGCACATGGCCATAGCAAGAGCCCATATCCCTGATCGGGTCGACCAACGGTGCCGATCATAGGGTCAAGGCTATAATCGACGAGTTTTTGATCGGAAACTGACGATTCGTGACCGACTGTGGCAAGTTTCTGCTATTTTCCCTCTACAATGGATGACCGCACATGGCCATAGCAAGAGCCCAAGTCCCTGACCGAATCGACCGACAGTGCCGATCATGCAAGCATGGCTATAATCGACGAGTTTTTGATGGAAAACTGACGAGTCCTGACCGACTGGGGCTTGTTTCTGCTATTTTCCCTTTACAAAGAATGACTGCAAATGACCGTATCAAGATCCCACATCCCTGACCGGATCGACCGACGGTGCCGATCATACGGGCATGACTATAATCGACGAGTTTTTGATGGGAAATTGACGATTCTTGACTGACTGGGGTTTGTTTTTGCTATTTTCCCTCTGCAGAGTATGAAAACACATGGCCGTAGCAAGAGCCCACGACGCTGACAGGGTAGACCGACGGAGCTGATCATGGTGGCAAGGCTATAATCGACTAGTTTTTCATGGGAAACTAACGATTCGTGACTAACTGGGGATTGTTTTTGCTATTGTCCCTCTACAGTGTATGACCACGCATGGCCGTAACAAAAGCCCACGTCCCTGACCGAGTCGACCGACGGTGTCGATCATAGGGGCAAGGCTATAATCGACGAGTTTTTGATGGGAGACTGACGTTTCGTGACCGACTGTGGCTTGTTTTTTCTATTTTCCCTCTACAGAGTATGATCGTACATGGCTGTAACAAGAGCCCACATACCTGACCGGGTCGACCGACGGTGCCGATCATGGGGTCACAACTATAACCAAGGAGTTTTTGATGGGAAACTGACGATTCTTGGCTGACTGGGGCTTGTTTTCGCAACTTTCCCTCTGTAGAGTATGACCGGGGCTTGTTTCTGCTATTTTCCCTCTACAAAGTATGACTGTAAATGGCCATAGCAAGAGCCCACCTCCCTGGCTGGGTCGACCTACGGTGCCGATCATGGGGGCAAGGCTATAATCAACGAGTTTTTGATGGGAAACTAATGATTCGGGACCAACTGTAGCTTGTTTCTTCTATTTTCCCTCTACATAGTATGATGGCACATGGCCATAAAAAGAGCCCACGTTCCTGACCAGGTTGATCGACGGTGCCGATCATGGGGGCACGGCTATAATCAACAGGTTTTTGATGGGAAACTGACGATTCTTGGCTGACTGGGGCTTGTTTCCGTAATTTTCCCTCTGCATAGTATGACCACAAATGCCCATAGCAAGAGCCCATGTCCCTGATAGGGTCGACCGACGGTGCTGATCATGGGGGCAAGTCTATAACCGATGTGTTTTTGATGGGAAAATGATGATTCGTGACTGACTGGGGCTTGTTTCTGCTATTTTCCCTCTACAGAGTATGATCGTAAATGGCAATAGATAGAGTTCACGTCCCTAACCGGGTCGACCGACGGTGTCGATCATGGGGGCATGGCTATAATCGATGAGTTTTTGATGGGAAACTTACGATTCGTGACTGACTGGAGCTTGTTTCTTCTATTTTCCCTCTACATAGTATGACCACACAAGGCCGATCATGGGGCAAGGATATAATCGACGAGTTTTTGATGGGAAACTAGCAATTTGTGACCAATTGTGGTTTTTTTCTTTTATTTTCCCACTATAGAGTAAGACCGCACATGGCCGCAACAAGTGCCTGTGGGAAACTGACGATTCATGATCAACTGGGGCTTGTTTCTGCTATTTTCCCTCTATAGTGTATGACAACTTATGGCCGTAGCAAGAGCCCACGTCCCTGACCGGGTAGGCCGACAGTGCCAATCATGGGGGCATGGCTATAATCGACGAGTTTTTGATGAGAAACTGACGGTTCCTGACTAAGTAGGCCTTGTTTCTTCTATTTTCCCTCTATGAAGTATGATCGTACATGGCCATAGCAAGAGCCCATGTCCCTGATCGGGTTGACCGACAGTGCCGATCATGAGGGCAAGGCTATAATCGAAGAGTTTTTGATGGGAAACTGACGATTCGTGACCGACTAGGGATTGTCTCTTCTATTTTCCCTCTACAGAGTATGACCGCACAAGGCCAAAGCAAGAGCCCACGTCCCTGATCGGGTCGACCGATTGTGCCGATCATGGGGCAAGGTTATAATCGACGAGTTATTGATGGGAAACAAACAGTTTATGACCAATTGGGGCTTGTTTCTGCTATTTTCCCTCAACAGAGTATTACAGCACATGGTCGCAACAAGTGCCTATGGCCCCGACCTGGTCAACCGACGGTTTTGATCATAGGGGCAAGGCTATAATCGATGAGTTTTTGATGGGAAACTGACGATTCGTGACCGATTAGGCTTGTTTCTGCTATTTTTCCTCTACAGAGTATGACCCCACAAGGTCGTAGCAAGAGCCCACATGCCTGACTGGGTCGATCAACGGTGCCGATCATGGGGGCAAGGCTATAATCGAAATTTTTGGTGGGGAACTGACGATTCGTGATTGACTGGGGCTTGTTTCT
>JAOTAX010140608.1:0-16799 GCA_025629825.1 Erythroxylum guanchezii | reverse complement strand
CTCTTTTTAAAACCCGCCCCGGATGACTAGATCACTGTCGACTTGAGTCGTTAAGCTACAGATTTGGCCTCCATCCTAAACTTCGATTGAATGAAGTCCTTCTGAACTGGAATCATGAATTGGATTCGAACCAATATCTCTGTGCGACTTTCCCTTTAGTCGATCATGATGGGAAGATCCCGCTGCCCAGGATCTCGGCACCCCTCCCACCTTTCGGCGAGATATTAGCCTTCACTTTATTAGCAACATTCCCAAGACCTAACGAGAGATCTCTCTCTCCCTCTCTTTTTGGGCATAGCTTACTGCTTTGTTTTGTTTTAGTTTCCATTCCCTTAGCATGTCGGGAATACGGGGGACGCTCCCTTGGGTGGGGGCTTAAGGCCCTGACATAATTCCTTTAGTTTAATTCGGGTGTCTTTGACTCGACTCTTCCCCCTCAATGAAAGAAAAAAGACCCAAGACCAACAGAAGAAGGTCTATCCCCTCGATCCACTTTTCCAGCCAGGATAGCGTCTAATGAAAGTGGAAAAATCGTCTGCTAAAGCTGATGTCCGAAAATCGTCTTCTGTTTAAGCTGGACGTGTATCCTTCCTCCGAAAAATCAAAAGGAGTTAGAATGCCTATTTTTATTATCTATTTCCCACGTGAAAGCTTTAAAGCAAGGTTCGGTTCGAAAGAAAGTCAGAATCAGAAAGAGAGGCTTTGGCTCAGCCATAATGAGATCAATCACGAATCTTCGCTACAGAATCTTCCTAAGTCGTAGCTTGGAAGTCAACCAGAAATGGAACGTATGGCCCAGATGATCCCGGAGGAGGCTAGAGCTACAATCCTCCACTTGGAGATTGGCTTTCTCGGGGAATCTTTCAGGCCCACGATTGATTAATTAATCGATGGGACAAGAATCACAGGAATTCATTCCCAGGAGTCTCGTGTGAAGCAGATGCCAAAACAAAGGCTCCAAGATCAGTTATTTCAAGGGCATAACATAATCATCCGTTGAGCCGGGGAATGGATCTTTATACTTCAATAGGTGGAGGCTCGGCTCAAGCTTCAGAAGAGGAGTTCACTACTAAAGAAGTGCAAATTGGGCTCACCTGATATTGTCCTTTTTGATACACCTTCCGGGACGGTATTGAGAGTTGTATACCCAAATCTTGCCTACTAACGTTATTCTAGCTGAACCAGGCTCTCAGCTATACCCGCCACAGCCGCCCTTGATAGCTTCGATGACCTGCCTTTCCCAGACAATCAGACTTGGGAATTGACTACTATGGATCAACCAATTGGTTGTGACAGAACGGAGAAGGGGAATTTGTCTTCACTTGATCTTCCTGGGAGCCGTGCCGTGAGACTACCTAACCGGTACCAATTGGGATCTCCTTTTCTAGGGACAAAGAAAGAAAGCGTCTCGTGGTCTCACCAACCTCATGCTCAACGCGTTGCTCAGACAAGCTGATAGCGAACGATTTTTGGCAGTTCAGAAGCTCCGAGGAACCGGGCACCAGCTCTCGATTCTTCCTTTAGCCGTGGACCGTAGAAGCGATGTGCTCAAGAGTGGGGGAAGGTTAGAAATGTAGTTTCTTCCATGGTATTCAGTAGTTCCCTCATTTTTTATCTAAAAAAATCCTTTGGTTTCGAGAACTGATTGAGATGCTCGGAAGAAAAAACAAAAGACAAAGCAGGAAAAAAATAAGATAGATGGGAAGTCGAATAGAGCTTAGCGGTTAGAGGGTTACATCCTAATTCCAAGCACTAGAGAAAAAGATGAAGTGATTCTTGGTTCAGTCGAAGACTTTCCACTTTTCATGGAATTAGTAGATACTGGATGACTCGATGGCGATACCCATCCTTTCGATCGTTTCATGCGGAATGATCAGTTGTTGGAGAGAGACCGGTTCCGGTATCAGTAGCTCAAACGAGCATTCAAGGGGAAGTGGCTTGTTTGGTGGTTCGAATCCAATTCGTGAGATGACAGCTGGTCATGGCTATAATAAACGCAACGCAAGGGTTCCTCCAGCCGAAATCCAATCCCAGACCTGTCTGACCGCTTTTCTAAACTAAAACAGTACTCCCAGGTAAGGACAGGTGTCATAGCGCAATCCTCACTGATGTGGTGTCCAGTCACAACCTACAGAATAATAAGATTATCCTTTTACTTACTATTGATTTTGAACTTCGCATAGATCGATCATCTCGTTCTACTTTATGTCTTACCTAGGGATAAAAACCTCGGTGGTCTCATTTAACCTGTGTGCTCACGTGACAATAAGAGCATCGGTAAAGGAGAGAAAGTCCTCCCCTCCTATTGAAGCTAAACAAGGAGGGGGGTTGTCCTTTAGTTGGTGAGCGAAAAGAGTATATTCGGGCTCTCACTTCACACTAAGACAACCAGGAACCCTATTTAAAAACTTGCTCTACACACGAACCTCGCAAGACGAGAGTCGGCTCGAAGTTCTATTTTCCTTTCCCCAGGCTGGGTCCGCTTAAGAAGTGGAAGTGAAAGTGGAAGGGATCTAAGGTTGTTCTTCTGGGGATGGAATCGGAAATTCCCATTCAGAGCGTTACCTGTGACTTTGCATAGCTTTTTTAAAAAAAGAAACGCTCCCGGCGGCAACCCCTATTGCTTTTTGAAGAGAATCCGTAAGACCTCAGAGTCGGGTTCCACGTCTTGATTAAGGGGAATAGTGGAAAGAAAGAATTTGAAGAGAGTATGCACATTGCTTAAGATATATAGCGAAATGTAAATATCCCGATTTATTTACCGATTGGAGGAGAGGGAATGGGTTGTGAAATTGAATCAATAGCAAGAATAGAATAGTAAAGCACGCACAGATGCTAGAAATGAAGCCAGCCAATGTCCCTTACAAGAAGATCACTAGTAGAAGAAGAGACCCACACCCACGGCCAGAGAATAGGCGAATAGGGGCTGCACATGAATAGGGCTTGGACAAATAGGGTTTGCACAATTCAATTTCTAAGAGAATGCCATCAGTAGTCAAAGCAAAGGAGGAATGATCTACGAATGCCGGGAAAGATTTTGAAAAAGCGTGATCTCAATATGTGATTGGTCTCATCAGGGATTGCATTACGACAAATAGACTAAGATACCTTTCCAAACTGCACAATTCTTTCTTTTAAAAAAAAAAAGGCTTTTTCAGAGACTAGAATAGATAGAGACGGCCAAATTACTTAGGAAGTAGGCTGTCGTGATCAGTAGATTCTATCTTTATTTTTATTAGAAATTCCATTTTTTTTTTTCAATGTCCTGATCGAAGACCGTCTTCTATATATGCAATATATGCGAGACGTTATTTTGTCTTACATCCCGGTTTCCTTCATATGAGGACATTTAAATCGAATAACTTGTTAGCGTGATTTGGGCCTCAATCATCTTTCCACGAAGATTGACATCGTGTTACTTGTTAAAAACCGCGTCTTTTTGGCATAGCTAGGATGAGATTGAAAGCGGTATTATGCTGATGCCCCAGTTTCACTGCCCAAGCCTTATCCATCATCCTCCCCTTTTGACAAAATTGCGGAAAGTCTCGGGTTGGGTTAAGTCTATCTTCTTCTTTGCTTATCCTATTACTTTACTGAGCTAAGCTTGTAAGCCCAATTTTGTATTCCATCTTGGTATATCGACCTTTCAGTCGCCCCCCTGAAGCAAGGTTCTAATTTCATAAATGAACAAGTCACTTTCTACCCCTTGTTTCCTTTTGGTAGTGGGAAGTGATTGGAGTAGCAAACCAGGAAGGTTTTTTCTAATTGAATACATGGGTTCTCCGGTGGGATTGGCTTTGGTGTTCCGTGACTGTCTTAAGGCTGCCGACTCAAATTGAGTGCCAGTGCAGCTCGCAAAGTGCTCTGTTAGGCGGGAATGCAAAAAGCAAGTGGCAATAGAGATCCTTAGGTGTACTAGGAGATAGGCTTTTATCAAAATTCTACGAAGCCAAGCCCCTAACTCGAGTCTTTAAAGCCAGTAGGTCAACTAGACTTTGATTTGTGGAAATCTCCGAATCCCCTTGCCCGAGTTGGTAGAAACTTTGGCCAGTTGTCGGCCAAAGAACCAAGGCCTGAAAAAAAGGATCCTCTCACCGGACTCTATTGGGGTCTGTCTATGTGCTATGTGGGAACCTCTGGGGATCGAAAATGCGTCCGGCAAACCTTACGTACCATAGCCTGAGTTTGTATCGATGCCCTGCGCTTGATCGGTCACGCAACAACTATACAACTAACAATATATAAATAGGACCCTTTCTTCCTAAGACTATAAAGGACCCCTCCATAAACATTATTAATATGCAAAAAAAAGCACAGGGTGGTCGTAGATCAGCTCTCCCGTAGGGGAGAGGAAGGGAAGAAGGGAAGCGACTAGTCGCTTCTGGCGAAGCTTCTAGCACTAGATAATAGGCATTCTTGTATGATTGTATGGGTATGGTAGGAAGACTCCTTTTTAGGCCGACCAAGGAGCGATAGCGAAGCCAAGCCGTATAAAGGCGAGCAGCCCTTATAGCAATAGCAAACGGCCTACTTATAGCCCTTTCCCATTTATCGGGGACTTCAACGGGCCTTACAAGCTCATAAAATGGCAATGATTATCCTCAGACAGTGGAAATGATGGACCAGAAGCCAATAACTATAGTTATTAGTTGCCGTTTTTCGAGAGAGGGTTGTTGGCTAAGGAAGAGATTACTGGAGTGACAAAGCTATTGAATATCATCTTCGACAGAGGGTCGATGTAATCGAGCTCGACTGAAAGGTCGAGTTTACGAGCGAACAACAAAAAGGAGGTCAATGAGCACTAACAGCGGGAGCTGCTGTCGGTATTGGAAAGGTGTTTAGTTCTTTGATCCATTCCCTTGCGCTTGAACTAAGGGGATTGATGTCACTAGGCTTAATGGAATTGGTTCCAAAGGCTATCTAGAGTCGAGTAAGTCCTAAAGGATATCGCATAGCAAGCCTCCGTGGAGATCCTATTTCTGAGGGAATGATTTTAGCACAAGAAAGTAATACAGAAGACATCTTAGGAAGGGCAAATGATGGGCAATGTAGCAGTATTTTGCCTTTCTTACTGCTGCCATTTTTTCAGAAGTGGGACTCTTTCTCGAAGGAGATGGGGGGCGTCGAGCTAGTGGCATAGATTGAGTATGAATCTTCTAGGACGAAATCCCACTTTCTTGATGTAGTTCCTCCGACTTGAATCCAGATTGCTGCCCGCCTTTAGCGAACAAATGGGACTATGGTCATGATGGAATAGAACCTCTTCCTCCTCCTACCAACTCTGCACTCTGTTCACGGTTAGCTGGGAATTTCACTCTGATTTCATAGATTGGCGAATGTGAAAAAGAGACTGTAATTCCGTCTTTATCACTCATCCTTCTATAGAAAGATTGATCCCTAGTCTGAGAGCTAGGAGCGAACGGTCACCTTACTCAGCCCCCAGGCTCGCAGAGCGAAGCCTTCAAGTCCTAGGTCCTATTCCTTTCTTGCGAGATGTTTTGAATAGCTATCCTTTCGTACCCAAGCTAACTATCTCTCTCCTGCGCTAGTTAATCATATCCCTTCCTCTAGTGAAAGCGGAATCACAACTGTCGAAGCGAGTGCAAACAAGTGCAATGAAAGGCATATCATCTCCTATCTCTACGATGGAAGAATACGCAGCTATTGACTCAGCTGTGAGGGAGGGGAGGTGAAGTATCTCAACCTTCGGTCTCCCGAACGAGGCTGGGGTCATTTCATCGAGGGAAAAGCGCCAAAGCCTAAGACTGCAGAGGAAATTCAGTATAGTACTCCAGGGAAAGGAATCGATCTCTCTTTCGTTTAAGACTAGTTAGAGCAAGCATAAGGGTTAGCGGAATCGTAAACCAAATCAGTTTGCCTGTGATATCAAGAATAGGGAAGGAGAAATGCCCATCTTTCTCTATAGTACGAAGCCTCCGATCCATATTGCAATAGCTCTTATCGATCTTTCTTCGGGCGCTGACCACGACATTTCTTTGGGTCTCTCATTTTGCTCTCCTTTTGTTCCTATTTCTCTACCTGTACTTCTTTCTCCTGTATCTTGGCTAGCAACACTTAAAGCTTCTCTTAGTTCTTCCCTATCTAATCTAGCTACAAGCTGGTTTAATGCTTGAATGAGTTCCGGCATTTTTGAAGCCCACCATATGGCACACCCGACGTATAAACAAGGAAACAGTAGGTTCATGAGTTCTGTGAAAAAATGTGCCTGTCAAGTTGTACTCCCAGAGCTTTCTCCTATATTACCAATCCGCCTTTCTCTCATTCGAACTCCCGGTCTTGGTCTTCCTTCTTTAATGATATGCCCTTTCTCCGGCGATTTTAGCAATTGGTGTCTCGCCGTCCTTTGGGCTTTTTCAATCACATCATAGAAACTATTGGTCCCGATCAAGGTCTTGACAATCTTTACCGCTTTTAGTCCTTTCCCTCGTGTGAGGGGATTTTTCATCACCTCCAGTTCCATCTGTCTCTCAAAAAAGCTTTTACTAGAACTTTCGATAATGATAAAGGGATTATTCAACAAACTACTGATTCTGCTTATGGCCACACGGGTTGGCGGCATAGTCGTACAAAAGTTAGGCAGGTTCCACGGTCCTTGCTCGTCTTTCAATTGATTGTAACTGTAACCCCCTTTCCTTGCATTAAAGGAAAATTGGAACTTGTGTGCATAAAAAGGTATCATGGTGCTATGTTTCTTTCTTTGACCTAAAGCCGATTTCGGGGGTAGTTTGCCCCCCTTACACATCTGCTCAAGTAGGATTCGAACCTACGACCGGTCAGAAAATATCCGACCTGCTCTCCCACTGAGCTACTGGGATGGCTTAAGGCATCGAAAAATGTTTGAATGAGCAACATTTTCCCTTACCTGAAAATTGGACATATGGGGATTGGTGGCCATCTGTCGATTCCACTTGTGAGACTTGGTAAGAGGGCTATTGGAGTCTAATCTCTCCCATGATTCTATCAGCTAAAGAGCATTTTATTGCCAAGCTTGCTGAAGCAGCTGGCATCCCGAAAGCAAAGAGATATTCGAGTCAATCGAGTTCTCGAACCTCTTCTTCAAACAAAGTAATCACTCTACCTTGCAACCTTTAGCGTTACGTCTTACAGGACTTCGCTTGCTCCTCCGGACTCAGAAGGTACCACTTGCCTAACAGCTGAAAAGGCGAATGCCGATACTCAAGCTGCTAATGCCAGTAGTCGTACTAACAGCTTGAAGTCTGAAAGCAGAAACGACAAAAGCTACAGGAAGAGGTTCTCACTACTGGTCTTATCCGAAGGCGAAAGCAAGAACCACAGTCCGTTTCATTCGAGCTTCTTGAAAGGGAAAAAAATGTTGCTGCGTTTGCAGCCCTAAGCTGACGGGACTCTACTACAAAAGCAGCTAAAGCTAATGCCGACAATCGTACTACTATAGAGCGAAAACCCTGTAAGATATGGCTGAAAGGCCAACTATCCGGAACTATCCTCTTCTATATACCCTGCATTCGAATAGAACCAGCGCTATGGCTTAGCCGATCTCTGCTACAGTTGTCTTATGCGCTTGGAAAAGACGGACTGGCAAGAGGAGTTAAATGGTGAATCGGGAAGCTAAGCCTTACACACAGGAGGCGTTCGCGAGTACTCTCTTTTCTTTTGAGATTAAGTCGGGCCCTTGTATCCCCAAATGGATCTCCACTCCTAGTCTTTCACATCTAGCATGATTCGTTTCTGCTTGGCTTACTCTTTCTTACTCTTTTATCCTCCTTCTCTATCAGGGCCATTACACTTCGATTCTATATAATGGGTCTGGGAACAGGATATGGTACAGAAGGTCGGTCTCCTTTTCCAATGCCCTAGCATGCTGGCCGACCCTACTCTACTCAGAGCAAGACAGCAGACAAAGCCCCCTTTAGGAACTGGGAACCGGGTGGGCTAGGTGGGTGTCTAATCCGCGTAGAAGCTCCTGGTCGAGTGTCTTAGATTAGAACTCTTTCTGCGATTTGTCCTGTTTGTGGCTCGATCTCCTGTCGTGTTTTATTTAGATAGCAATACTCTCTTTATCTTTAGGCCCACTCCAAGGCACAAAAGGGCATACTCCTACATCTGCGTATTCGAAGCCTGATTGAACCGCGGGTAGCTTGTATGATGCCAAAGTGAAGAAAAGAAGCGTCAGGCTCGACTGTTAGCGCTTCTCCCTACTTCAAAGTATAAGTAAGTGAAATCCCCATAAATGGAATGAAAGCACACCATTCCAAAAGGGGCCTTGTTGTGTCCTAAACAGGCGAAGCTTGGTATCCATAAAAGGATAGGCTTTAAGGCCCGATCAAACTTAGTTAGGCAGAATTCCATGCTTTACGCCCGTCTGCAACGAGCCCTTGCGTTAAGTTGGAGTCGGACTTTACCCCTTTTCGTGCAACTATCAAAGTTAGAGCGCATGCCCCGGGCACCCTAATTCAATTTAATCAACTGGTCTCTCTCTTGTCATCAGCTCTGATCTGCTCAAATGGAAACGAGACAAACTTTTTTGATATGTCAATGCCTCTGTCTGTCCCTGTTAGGTTGAAAATCTTAAACTGCTGCATAGGGCTTTCCATTTCTGTAGAGCTAGGCAGAAAAGCTGAAATCTCTATACTCTCCATATTCTATATTCTCTGAACGACCTTTCCTGTCACATATATTGGCTTTTCCAAACCCAAATGGAATTCATTGCCCTATCAGAGTGAAACTCGACTCGCCCTATATCTATATAACTCATTTTGTGAAACAAAAGAATTACTGAGTCAGAGAACCATCGTTACGGACTTTTCAACAGATAGCCCATTTCTTCTTGACTTCGTCCAGGAGAGAGGCATACTTTAAGCAACCCCACCATACGCTTCAGCTTTCTAAGCCTGAGTGCCCCAAAACACACCCCTTCTTGATAGGATTGGATTTCTACTAACATCTTGGGAAGGGGAATATTAAATATGGTTCTTTTTTTCTTTCTCTCTCAGCCCCGTTGAGCCCTTCTTTGGCAAATCATAGTGGGCAGGACAAGAAGCTAGATAGGCCCACCCAAAACAAAAGAAAAGACAAAAGAGCAAGCCTGTTGCAGCTCCCGACTCTAGCGCTTTAAGCATTCCGATATAGCTTTCTATCTTCCGGGGGTCAATCCTCTTTGGTTTGGCCCTTTCAGTCGATAAGCTCCCACTTCCCCTTCTGTAAAAAGGCTAGGAAGCCCTTTTCCTAGGCCTCGAGACACAGGTACACGATCTCAAGCCTTTGATGAGCGTACGTTCTTGGAAGCGCTTAAGGTACCCCACTTGCTTGATCTTAATCCCAAGAAGCTTTTCAAAGCGAGCAAACCCAGAAAGCCGAAGGGTGAGAGGCTCTCTCCAAAATGCCTTGAGCTCGAGCTAACAGGATTGGATTTCAATAAAAAGAAGTGCCAAACGGGGTGGGGATGGGGGAGTCTAGAGAAGCTTGCTCATATTGTTTTACAAAAAATTTATTGGTAATTGCGCCTATAACTCAGATTTATAAAAAAAAGGGAAATGAAAAAGTCAAAGTAAGGCACGTGACTGCATTCCTAAATTCTATCTCTGGTTCCTTCACTGCTTCCCGAAACTGACCTGCTTACACTGCACTGCTTCTTCCAACAATACTGGAAGTGGGGCTGCCCTATATCTATATGGTCAAGCCAAGCAAAAAGGGAGTTCCCTGTTTGTATCCTATAGTCTCAAGAGTCTCTTTCATCTTCGATAGGAGAGAGAAAAGCATTAGCCAGTACCAGTACCTGAATAAGCAGCAGTTGTTTCGTGGAATCTCGAATTCTCAACGGTAATCCCCCTCTATTTTCATCTCGACATGAAAAGTCAGAGGGACTGAAAGACTCATAAGGTTATAGTGCGGGATCCGTTCAATTTGAATAGTTAAAAAATCGAATCTAATTCAAATAAAGACAAAAGGGAATCCACGGTGACAGAGAAAGATGAAGCAAAGAAAGCACATAGCGTGGCACCCCGTAACAATGGAATTGAGCTTGGCCCTGTCTCGGCTAAGCAGTTGAATCCTCTGCATGACGAAGTCACCTCTGGATGTCGGTATCGAGGAAAGACAGAAAGATGGGTTAATCAACAGTTCCCAACAGAGATAGATTTTGTGAATCTACAGACAGATATGGTTTTTTGAACTGAGCCTGTTCCCACTCGTATACCATTAGGTAAAGAGGGTTTCTTTGGCTTCTGCACTTAAAATCAAAGTCCCTTCTTTCTCTTAGGGGAAGCCCAAAGCTAGCTATCTCTTCCTTGCTCGACTTCCCGACTTGCCTTCAGGAATCAATTAGCTCGATGAATGACAGGGTTGCCTTGTGTTGGGACGGTAGGCAAGTTTCGGTACTCAGTTCCAGGCGGTTTGTTTTCCAGTAAGGTACTCAATCAAGCCCAAGCCGTTCAAGCAAGCGGATCGTAGAAAAACCACTTCTCTTGTGTGTCCCCCTGAATAGGCACCAGTCTCGGGGAAAGCGGCAGGGGCTTCGGCTGTTGGAAACCCGGACACTGCTCCTGCGCAATCAGAGAAAGAAGAAAGGTAATCCATCTCGACATTCTGAAGGCTAACTCCTAAAGCAATCACGGTAAGTTCACTTCGGGAATCAATACAATATGACCTTTTCACTCTTTTTCTCTATTAGTGTACCCCCGTAGTCTCCCGAAGGTGTATTAAGGGTAGTAGCTTTACCCGGACCGCAATTTCTGATGTGAGAAAGGAATAGCGTCTTGTCCGACCTTTTTCATCTAAGGGGTAAATAAGCTCTTAGGACCGAGGGCAGCGATTACATCCCGGTAGTCAGCAACAGCGGTTCAGTGTCAAATGAAAGCTAAGCGGGAAGGCTACTTCACTTCAGACAATCAGGCGGAAGCTGCGGTGTCGGGTTCCTTCCTTTCGCCAATAGACTAGACCAGCTACTACTACTACGAAAAGTAAGAGCTCAAACTCCTAAGCACCACTACTACTACTCCTATAAAAAAAGAGTTGCTTGCTTATTCTCCACATTTCATTCGCTTTCCTTTCACATCGGTCTTACAAGGCCCTTTCCTTTTTCGGTGAGTTGCAAGAGAAGAGGGGTTTTTTATGAGGATAGGTAAGGAAAAATGACTTTGGTTTAAATTCGGGATCGGTCATCGAGGGGGTAGTGGATGAAGATGGCGACTACTAGGAGATGACAACTAATGGAGATAGCTTTCTTCTTTCTGCTGACTAATCACGCGGACTCAGAGCTAAACAACTATGACTCGTATGATTTGCTAACACAACGGATAGTTTCGAAATCTTTCTCGCCGGGTTCTGGCGCTGTCCCCCAAGTTCGCCCGCTGAATCTGCTGCTCGCTGAACAAGATCCCTTCTCAGCAATCAGTTCCAGTCCCTTGTCTTTCATCATTATGCATTCAACGCTTTCGAATGAGTCGGTTCAAGCAACTCATAAACCCAATATAAAAGTTTCACCCAGGTATACATATCCTTACCTCATCTCTGGTTCAGGACCAACCATGCACTCACAGCCACTACTTCTCTTCTTGGAGCCGGACACGGTTCGTGCTACGTGGCCAGCCTGAGGGGATGCAGGGATCATTTTTTTATTTATGCGCGCCCACAAGGTGAAACTTTGAAAAGCACCACTTTGATCTTGATCTCAAACTCTTTTTGCTCTCTTCTTCAATGCTTTTCAGGTTTCCTGCTCACTGGAGAAATCTTCAATGTGAGGGAAAGAGGGCAGTAGTCAAGTCAATCAAACAAATTAAAGGAACATGGCACTCGCTGGAATCCCTACTTCCACATCTTTTATGGGTGATTCTTTCTCATTGGTTTCCTATTCCTATTGGGGGGGGTACCTTTACCAGTTAATAGATAGATTGTCCCTGGTTCTATCAAAGCAGCTTCTTCAAGCCTGGTCTTTGGTCTATTTGTACTCTGAATTGGGGAAGATAAAAGAATGTTAGGAGTGTGCATCTTATATTCGATCGAACTACGATCTACGAGTACGACTTAAGTACTCACTAAGAAGGGTGTCAAGGGACTTTGCAGCAAAAAAATAAGAAGCCCTATTGGTGTGCCCCACTCGGGGAAAGCACGAAATAAAGAGTAGTATAAAGTGACTTATTAGGATTTTTTATAAGGGCAGTGAGATTGATTCTTCTTGCGATAATAAATTCCGGAAACCCAGACACTATGATGACCGCAGGGGAAGGAACCTCTAACCACGGGAATTTTGAAACGTCATCTCCTGCAGTGAGACAGCAGGATGATTTTCGGGGAGAGCCCCAATCTCCCAGAGCGGGGGAGGCAACCGGCTAAGCTCGCTCCTTCCAAGGGCTCCTCAGGACATTCTCCTTTCTGGATCTTACTGACATATGTGGGCCGAGGTTCTGCTTTTGCCTATAGGTTTACTTCGATCACATCATCTTGAACTTCTGATCGTATGTCGTACAGCTTTTCTGGTGCTTTGGGTGTAAGTCCTCTAATGTCAGCTCTCTGGAAGGCCAATCGAATCTCTGCTTGATTGGCCGTAACTGCATGATCGATCTCAAGAAGATTCCCATGTAGATCTATGAAACTACAGCCGAACCAAATGCTTGATTCTTCATTTTACAGGTCGTTCGGCACTCCATCTCCATACCAGCTAGCAGTCTCGTTTAGGGAGTCCCCTTCTTTACTGAGTAGGGTTCCCGGGTGCCTATGCGAATCCAAAGGCAGGGTGCTACTGTTCCAGTAGTGGAGTGGCTTGAATCAAATCGTTTGTCTAGAGAGGGTTACGCGATAACCAAAGCGGACTGTACTAAAGACTCCAGAGCTGTATAGGCAACTGGCCTTAGAGTAGTGTATCGAACTACAGGACAGGAGCGACCCATAATCATTGACGAAGAGGAAGGGGATCAAACATATTGAGGAGAAGCTTTCACAAAGGCCAATAGCCGATAGCTGATGTCACTAGCCTGAACTTCTTTATCTACTTGAAAGCTGATGGGAGTACGGCTTTCTTCAAGGAAGTGTCACGATGGGAACCCTTGGACTCGCCCTAGTCGAGTGCATTTGAATCTTATCCATTGAAGGAGACAGACTTCCAGACTGAAACCTGCCAACCGGAGGTTTGGAACACTAGAGGATTCCCTTTTCCAAGGCCATCAAAAGTGAAACTTTTTTTTCTTAAATAACTTGAAATTGGCTTTACTTGGTACACCGATTCTAGGTCAACTTAACTTGGTACTTTTTCCGGGTAACCATAGACAAAGGAAGGGACGAAAGAGCTAAGCGAACGGGAAGGCACTCAAGCCCATAGAGAAGAAAATAGAATCAAATGGTCGAAGTACTTATTGCCAATGTAACCTAAGCAACATTGTAGTTTCCCAGCCGGATCTAGGTATCGTTTCGCTTGTGCTTCTTTCAAGGGAAGCATTTCGCTCCACTTCCGCTTTTTTACCTTACCTATTCCTATTTTATGGTCAGATCAAGCATTTCCTAAATCTATCTGTGCTCCCCCTTATATATAGATAGTTAGGCTCAAATAAAAAGGTGAATCTTTATCGGCCTATTATTAACTCTAGTCCATCTCTGAACCTTCGAATCTCTTTGCCCCACTAAGCATCTTTTTAGTCAAGCTTCCCTTCCACAAAGAAAGAAAGACCGCCTTCCTTCCTTCTTTTCAAGATGTTTACTTAGCCCCCTTCCTGGTCCTTTCGAACCAGATATTTCAAAACCTGGCTCACAGCTAGATAGAGAGAAAGGGGTAAGATTGAATGAATCGGATTCAATTCTTCTCTTCTCTGTGCTGTCGATGAAGCGCTAGCTTACTGAGCCTAGCTACAGGCTGTCGATGAAGCAAAGCGACCTAGCTACAGATACACCCAAATACATATAGAAAACCAACTCTTTTGTGAGTCGGAAATCCATACTTTTTTTAAGATTCCAGAACTGATAACAAGACCTACTTCAGACATCGAAACAATGAAACTGACAGCAACAACAACAAAGAACGCCGCTCTAACAGCAACTGCAGCCAAGGTCAATTGCTCGCCTTCCGGGATCAATCTTAGGAGGTGCAATGTTAGAGCTGCTCGGAGCGACCCATTCCATTACGTATCTCCTAAACTGAAACTGGGGGTTAGGAAGACTTAGTCGAGCCATCACCCATTGAAAGTTCTGAAAGCAGAACCCATTGAAAGTGATATTCTCATTAGCAGAGAGAAAAGTGGGAAGATTGAATCTTGGTATCGCACACACCTCAAAGAGGTGAGACTTAAAGAGGTGGTGCTGCATCCAACCCGGCACCAAGCATGAACAAAAACAAGAGAATTTATTTACAAAACTGTAAAGAAGACTCCAGACTCAATTGCATCGATCAAATCCTCAACTTCAAATACAATGCGAGCTGGGACGGGGTTGCCTTAGCAACTATGGTGTACATATGCCAGGAATCACACCATAGCCGGAGTCGATCGAGTGAGGATAAACCTACCTACCTTGGGGCAGGGCCAGATCTTGATGCATGTACCGTACTGCTATCCAAACGAAGATGAATTATCTACCGACCGGCTATATTACGCTATCGATAGAGGTGATATGCGAGATGTGATGCCACTGGTTGCAAAAGGAAGGGCCAAGCTAGGCAACAAAAGAGATTCCCTTCCGATGCGTACTCAGGAAGATAGGGTACTCATTGCCGAGCTAGGGAAACTCAAGAGATGCCTGTCGCATGCGTGCTTGATATTTGAGATGCGCTTCCCGCAGGTACAAGATTCTTTCCTTACAGGCTGCTCTATCAAAGGACTATCTAAAAAGCCGGAGAGAATGATTGAATTGAAGCCATGTCTCCCGAGAGAAGGTGTCCCCAAAAAGTACATATAGCGAAAACCTCAATAGTCAAGTTCAAGTATTTCAAGTGGAGTATATAGCTCAATAGGTTC
This sequence comes from Erythroxylum guanchezii, assembly GCA_025629825.1. Lineage (NCBI taxonomy): Eukaryota > Viridiplantae > Streptophyta > Magnoliopsida > Malpighiales > Erythroxylaceae > Erythroxylum > Erythroxylum guanchezii. Next base: position 1,863 of record JAOTAX010140608.1, on the reverse strand, counting down.
ATCTTCCTAATAAGAGAATAGACTAACAAACGATCTACTTGAGATAGTAGAGGGGAGCCCCCAAAGGCTCGGAGACCGGTGGGACTCGGGAAAGTCATGGATACGTTTGGGTACACTAAGGTAAGTCAAGAGTAGAATATTACCATAATCTTTCTGTCTTTCTTGTGAATCTGTTGATCCTGGATTACAAGTCATTGTGGTCACTTTCTGGGGCCCTAATCTATGGTCTTTCTTTCTAACTGTCGCATTTCCGCTGTTAGTTAAGGAACTGAGTACCTGGAATGCTTAAACCTTTTATTTTGTGCTTTGGATAAAACCTTATCTTCTCCGTCTTTAAGGAAGAAAACCATAGTCAGTAGTTGGACTGCTGCCCAAAGGTGCTTTAAGCCATCCTTACTTGAGAAAGAAGGTTTTTTGGCTCTCCCTAACCTATCTATAGAGTCAGGCAGACTGCCAGTGAGAACCATCACCTGAACGAAGAGATCCCGCTATCGATGAACAAAGGGCTAGGAAACGGCATACGAGTTAGCGTCTACGGTTAGCTACTAGAAATCCTTTAACAAGCAAGTAGTGCTTAACGCCCTTAGTTTTGGCTATCTTTAGGTGGAGATGAAAGGTTCTAAGCAAGCAAGATCAAGGGAAAAGACAATCCAGTGATACTGAATCAAGTAAAGAAGCTCAATCTCACTCGACCAAAGGAAGAAGAGCGACTGTTCCAGTTGATGCACGTTTAGAAATCGAACCCGTGTCCCTAAACTAAATGAGGGAAAGACCAACCCAATTAATCCCGTTCGCTCCCCCATTGATCATATACGAAATTACTTTAGCCTCTATTAGTCAAGCTCGTCACCTGCAAGATAAGGTGGGAAATCCTCTTCTCTCGTTGACAGGGTTTTGTTAGCAGGTGGAGGAATATGTTCAACATAGACCCTACTCCCACTCCAAGAACCAGAGATGGTCTTTGATAATGATAAGAAAGAGAAAGTGATTATTATCCGACAAAAATAAGAGGTAAGAAGCAAGGACCGACAGCAGTCTTCTCTTCCTTAGACCCACCATCTATCTCGGTGAAAGAAAGGGAATTTTGAATATTAGCTCTTCCGGAGCACTCTCTTAGCCTAGCTATCTACTAGGGAATCTTATCTAAAGCCTACGATATTTGACTTCTCTCTTTTCCTTGAGATGCTTCCAGTGCGCTTCAAGGGTTCTCGAGTCCGGGAAAGAAAGGGGAAGGACAGAGAGGATACCATCTAAGAAGGACAGAGAGGCGGTCGACCCCTTAGTACGGAACATGTGACAGAGGGCTTGTTCTTTATCCAAAACCCAGTGGGAGAGGCAAGGGCTTGAAACGGTCTTTCAAGCGGTTCTGTCGGTAGAGGCGGGGAAGACCTTTTCAAGAAGGTAAGCTTTGGCTTTCTCAGCGCAAGGCTTTTCTTCCTTTGGTGAGAGGCAAGCAAAAATGGATTGTATAAAGGCGGGCATTCTATCTCACATATCGCGCATCTGTCTGAATGATGAACCGGTGGCATCTGACGACCGACCACATGCAACTCTTGCCTGGGCCAAGAAAGCTACCCACCTAACATCTCTTTCTCCCCAAGCAGAGCATCAACTATGAAAAACATGCTCAGGTCCAGAAGACACAGATTTAGGAGTTGACTATTCTACTTATAAGGTTCTCACATATCTTCACCGTACTTCCTTGCCCGAGTGGAGCAACTATACCTGGACCACGTCGGGACTCTCTTTCGAAAGTGAGATCACCACCGGCTTTAATAAGAGAAGAGGGACACCTTTTTCGGCTCAAACCGCAGCAGGAAATGTTATTCGGACAGTAGTGGATCAAGGTATGCAACGAGCAGA
>JAOTAX010140561.1:0-16806 GCA_025629825.1 Erythroxylum guanchezii | reverse complement strand
AAGGATGCGTGCATGTGCTCATAAATAATGGCTCAAGGGACTAGCAAAGGATAAGTGTTTGTGGGACTGTGTTTGGGTCAGAAGGGTTTAGAAAGAATGCCTCTATCATATCAACAAAATTCTAGTTCATAAAACTTTTATTAAGAATTGAAACAAGTTCCAGAAAGATATGAAATAAGTAGATGCACACAAAAATTGAAGAAAAATCAGGCCCAAATATCCTTCTAACAAGTGTAATATCTCAATAAACAATCTCAAGTCTCAAAAACTTAAAGTGCTACTTTGCTAGCATACCTTCAGTTACTTTGTGTTGAAAACATCAAAAGTAAAATTAGCCAATACCGACTATCATTAAAAGAATGGGAGGTGTTTTCATAAACTCAAGTATCACTTTGAAACTTATAAATTCTTTGAGAAACAAGATTTACAAGAATCGAGTGTGGAACAAGTTTGGATTAAGACAAAAAAATTTCAACAAAATTCATTTCTTCAAATGGTGTGACGCCGCGGCGAAAACAATGTGCGCTGTGGCGACCTGGATGGTTTATCATCTTTGCTGCGACGAACTTCAAGTTGCGCCACGATGAAAAACAACCTTTCGTCACGGCAAAAAATAGCAGAACTGAAATTCACATTATGCATGATTGACTAACACCAACATATAAATTGTCAATTTGGAGCACAACAAGAGTAACCAAATGGGAAAAGCTCCCCCGCACTTAATAACACATTGTCCTCAATGAAAAAGAACAAAACATAGAGAAAGCATGAGAGTAAAAAGAAAAGGCGCAGAAACTGTAAAAGATAAACATTTATTGTATATAATTGGTGCAAAAAAAAAGTTTTTCATTAAAAAATGAGCTCAAGAGCCGACTAACTAACTAAAATGAAATAAAGACAACAAAATGAAAAGAAAAATGCAGAAAGTAATGCCAGAACTACTCCATCGGATGATCATCCGGAGCATCAATGGGAGCGGGCTTCGATATGCCGGTACCGTCAAAGGTATCGTCCTCCTCCAAAGGAAGTGGGAAGCGCAGGTGCGTGGCAAAGAGTGCATCCATCCGCCGATGATCTTGCTCCAATGGGCTTCCATGCGGAGAATGGTCGCCTAAAGGAGGTCTACACGATGAGTGAGCGCCGGTAAGGTTAGGGCCTCAGGAGGGGTGGGGGTGGAAGAGACGTCCTCACGAGGCAAAGCTTCGAAATGAGAAACAGGAGAGGAAATGATGGGAGTAGGGGGTAGGGTGGAACGGAAAAGGGAGGCCGGGTTCAAGTAACTATCATTATCGTCTTTCGGGACCTAATGGGCCCAGAATAGATCGGTGATGAGATGGGGAAAGATGATGGAATGGGTGAGTGTGGCGGTGAGAATGGATTGGCGGAGAGCGGAAGCTATGGCGGGAGAGATGTCGACTAGCCGACCAACCATGAGGAGGTAGATGTAGAGGGCTTGTTGGGTTGTGACGAAGGCAAGGTGGGTGGTAGGGAGGACGTTGTTCCTAACGAGATGCAACCAAGGACAGGCTTCTGCGCGGAGATCGGAACGCCTAATATAGCGTTGGGAACTGCAGGGTTGATGCCATTCGGCACCCTCAGAACAGAGGTTATGAAGGACATCTTCCTATGGGTAGTTATGGATGAGTTGTTCGAAATGGCAGCTAGGAATAAGAGGAAGGTGGTAGTGTGCTCAGATGTTGGCAGTAGTGAAGGTGTGGGGAACGGTGACACCTCGGAAATTAATTTCCAAAGTGTTGTGGAAGCGGGTATGTGTGTAGAAATGACGGACAAACTTGTCATTTCCTTAGTCCCTAGGCTGGACTAAGCCGGTGAGCTGGGATTGGACAAGTTTTCGGATGAAAAGGTTGTTGTGGGGGGAGAGAGGAAAAGGTCACTCCCTAAATAAACAACCTAGCATCGATTTTCTCAGCTAGGTCATTGTACTCGGGATCAACCGGAGGGGAAGAAGGAGTAGAGTGAGTGGGGGATGCTGGGGGGTAAGAAGAGTGAGTAGGATGAGAGGAGGGAGAGGGTTTGAAAGAACTGGATGAGAGGGAGAAACTGGAAGAGGTGGTGGAAGGGGTTAGAGTTTCAGATGGGTTCTTTTTTCGAAAATAACAAGGTTAAACAGTTTTACTAAAAAAAACTAGTTGTGGCGAAAGGTCTGTTGCCGCGGCGAACTCTATGCTTTATACGCCGCGGCAACCCATAGTTTTCCACGGCGACCTATACTAGTCATGCCGTAGTGAAACCTAAAAATCTACCACGCTGCGGCGAAGATACTATCCTAATTGACAGAAACTGAAACGAAATGGAAACAATGAATGGAAGAACACTTACGAAACAAGGGGTAAAGATGAAAAGATGATGTTGAGGCAAGCTTCGTGCAATAAGTGTTGAAGGAGGCCGGAAACAAAGAGAAGAAGCGATTCCAAGGAGAAAGTTGCGACGTACGAGGAAGTAGAAGAAATGAAGGTGGAGGAGGGAGAAGGGAGAGTCGGGGGTTTAGAAAGAGAAGGGAGGTGAAATGACAAAAAAGGGCATTGGGAAAAAGAAAAGTCCGAAGAACAATAAGGGCAAAAGAAAAATTTCACAGGAAAAAATTCGCGCAGAAAGGGTTGTGCCGGGGTGAACATCGAATTAAGTGGTGCCGCGACGATATTTTGTGAAGGAGTAGTGTCGCGGCGAAGGATGAGTTCGCCGGGCAAAAAGATTAATTCACGCCGCGGCGTATGATGCCATACCGTGGCGAAATTTTTCCGAAACACAAAAAGAAAAAGAAAAATATAACAAGTTCTAATGGATCCTGAACTCAAATGCAATCCTTTCATGACAAAACAACACAATGCACCATCTATACCAATTCCTTTCACCACGCAAGATGTATCATGAATCCACAAAGATTCAGGATTCAAAGGAAAATTGAATTATTGAAACAACTAAACATAAATCCTACTAAACTAAACCTAATCCTACTGATTAAGTTTCTCCCCCACACGTAGTCAAAATACTCATGCTCAACAATATCATTTCATTTCCAATCAATATGCACAAATATATTGTAAGTGAAAGAAAAGAAACAACATGGTGCTTAAGGTGGGTCTTTTAGCTCCTGATGGATGTCTGGCTTGTACCCATGCTTTGGCGAGGCAACTTGACTTCCTTCTAGCTCCATGCCAATGTCCACACTCCGTAGTTCACCTAAAACATCAGTAACAAAAAATCTCTCTAAGGAATCATTAGTCAAGGGATTTATGGCTTGTTCAAAGTCAATACATGCATCGTCAACAACCATATCAAGCATATTAACTCCTAGAAGTGAATAGTCCTCATGGGGGTGCTTCATAGCTTCATACATATTGAAGCTTACCTATTGATCGCCTACCTCTATGGTGGTCTTACCTTCTTTCATACTGATCATGGTACTAGCTGTCCTCAAGAAAGGTCACCCAAGAATTAAAGAAGTATCCTATACAACTTCAGAAGACATATCAAGTACATAAAAATCAGCAGGAAATAATAAACCTTTTACCTGGACCAGGATGTCTTCAATAATGCCCACTAGATTCCTAAATGATCTATCAACCAATTATAACACAACAGATGTGGGTTTCAAACTCTTTACTCTTAAGGATTGATAGACAAACTTTGGCATCACATTAATAGCGGCCCCTAGATCTAACAAATCTCTTCCTATAGTTACCTTCCCTATAGTGCTTGGAATGGTGAAAGATCCAGGGTCTTGACATTTCACAGGTATTTGAGGTTTGAACAGGGCTGACACATTCGAGCTCACTTGCACTCTCTCATTGGCCTAAACTTTCTCTTGTTTGTGCACAAGTCCTTAAGGTATTTAGCATAGACTGGAACTCTTTTCACTAAACCAAGTAAGGGAACATTCACCTCGAATTTTCCAAACAAATCAATGATATCTTTTTCATGCTTAAACTTAGTCATACGCTTACTCATTAAATATGAATTTGGAAAAGGAAGGTCTTGAAGATTTACCTCCTTACCTTTGGCTTCATGCTTGCTTGATTCCTCATACTTAGCTTTGTTCTTGGAACTTTCTGAAGTAGCTCCTTTGTCCTTGGATGCAGACTTCCTTTCTTTCAATAAAGTCTCTTCCTTGACACTCTCAAATTTCTTGGTTCTTTCCTTAGGTAGAGGTGCTTCTTCATTCTCAATTTCCTCATCACATTCTTCGAAGAGCAATTAAGTTGAGGCTTTTTGGATTCATCACAGTGTTAGAAGGAATTATTCCACTGCTTCTCGCTTGGTTCTCACTCATGTTGTTGGACAACTGAGTGACATATGAGTTGATATTTTCTACTTTGGTCTCCCATTGTTCCATTCTTTTCTCCAAAGCATTGAACTGAGTAGCGGTTTTGGAAGAATCCTATTGAATGAGATTTGCTATGGCATTGAATTGATTAGTGTTAGAATTCCTCTCTTCCTTCATCAAAGCCATCATGTTGTGAAGCAATTGATTGGTGTCCTTTTAGGTCGGGATCGTCAGAGCTTGTTATTGGTTGGAGAACTGGTTATTGAAAGTTCCAGCTCCTCCTCTTTGTTGAAATCTATTCGGAACTCTGCCATCTTTATTTCTCCAACTGAATCTAGGATTAGCCTTCCATCCTTCATTATAAGTGTTGGAGTATGGATCCCACTTATGATTTGTCCTCCTTGAGTACACTGTTGACACCTCTTCATACCATCCTAGGCATACACTCGATATATGCATAACCGACCCACAAGTATCACAACTGGGTGCGATAAGATCTATTGAAGATGATGGCCAATGCACATTCAAGTTCTTCAGTTTGACAGTGATGAAAGATAGTTACGATGTTATCCTATTTTCCAATGAGTCCACCTTCGATTCCAGACTTTCCATTCTCTTAGCTTGAGCTATTGAAGCTCCTAGTTCATACACTCCTCTGGAATCTCTTACACTATATTGTTGATGATTCAAAGTCATTTCCTTTATCAAGTCCCATGCTTCCGAAGCCGTAAGATAAATCAAAGATCCTCTAGATGCTGCGTCCAACATACCTTTCTCTTGACTCTTCAACCCATCATAAAAGTATTGCACTAATTGCTCATCAGGAATTTGATGATGGGGGCATCTTGACAGTAGGTCTTGGAAGCGATTCCAATAATTATAAAGAGACTCATCATAATCATGCCTTGCTGAATAAATCTCCTTCCTCATCGATGAAGTCCTGGAAGCTGGAAAATACTTCTCTAGGAAAGCCTTCCTCAAATTGGCCTAGCTATGATAGGCATTCGTCACATGCCTTGGGAAGCTCATGTACCACTCTCGTGCCTTTCCTTCCAGGTAAAGATGAAAAACCTTCCATAGAACTTGGTCTAATGATGCTCCCACTGGCTTTATACTTTGACAGATCATAGATAAGGATTGTAGGTACATGTATGGATCCTCTCCTACCAAACCATAGAATTTAAGAAGGGAATTAATCAATAAGCCTTTCACTTCAAAATTAACATCAAAATTAGGGCAAGCAACAATAAATGGATCATAGTTCACATCAGAAGTAGTCGCTTCCCTAATAGTTCTACGTCTTCGAGTCCCATTGTTCTCTCCTACTCTCTCATGCTCACCATTTCCTCCATTATCGCCATTTCTAGGTTGGTTTGCAGGAAAGTTAGGATTTGCATAAAAATAGGATTCTCAGCCATATTCTCTCTTTCTCCTTATTCACTCTCACTAGTTGGCTGACTTGATTCCTCTTTTTCAACTACCCTACTTCTCTCTTGTTCTTTCCTCTCTTTCCTAATCTTTCTTAAACGTCTCTCAATCTCAGGTTGGAAAGGAACAAGTCTAGCTTTCTGGGGCATGCACAAAAACAATTCAAATGAAAGAAATTGTAACAAAATTTACTCACAATCACACGAAATCAAATAAAAAGTGAAATGTGAGGGATGCAAGTGTAGGGAGTGTAAATGTATGTATGAAGATGTGTATGTGTGGAAAAATGCTAAGTATGGAAAATCAAAGTATGAAAGTATGCTTTTGTTTGTGTTTTCTAAATGTGTGCTATGCAAAGGAAAATTAAAAACTATACTATGGATAAGTATGAAAATTAAACTATCCAAAATGAAATGTAAAAGAAAAGGTTCCTATTATCAACGACAAACAAAGATGACAATGGATAACCTAAAGGAAACCAATTGCTTGGTTCCCCGGTAACAGCACCATTTTGATCGGCTCCCGTTTGATCTTAATATTAATCCCTTGGAAACCGAATCAAAAATTTAATTCCAAGGATTGCAATATAGGATGCAACCTCGGGTCATCTCACTTAATCGGAACCTAGCGAAAAAGGTCTGAGTTAGCCTAATTGTCAAAAGTGCAAACTAAGTTGATAAAAGGGGGGATTTGGATCATTTGTAAAAATGAAGAAAATTGAACTAAATGAAAGAAAAATGTATAAGAGGTTATTTTTGGATTTTTGGGAAATGAAAAGTGAAAAGTCAAACAATGATCAAATATGATAAAATCCTCTTGAAAACGAGCTTTGGCTATCCTGGTTCAAAACAAATCTTTCGGGAGTGAAATTCACTAAGTTTTCGAATGAAAAACCTTAAAGAACTCTTTAAGTCCAAGGTTTTAATAAATGAACTCCATTTCTTAAGACCTTGTGAAATGCATCTAAGTGTGTATTAATGGATGAGCTAATGTAAGTGGTCAATATGGATCAAGCTTAATCTCAATATCAAACACAACTAGGCAGATAAAAGAGAGTTATCATAATCACCACAAAGACATATATGAAACTTCATATATTAAACATCAAATTTCTACATGAGCAATTCCATAACACAAGGCATTGTTCAATACTTGACTAAACTCTAATCAAGCTAATCTAACTACACAGTCGTAAACCTTAACTCATAAATTTACAACTATGCAATTAAACTTGACAATGTAAAACAACTCCCCTTTGAAGCCCATTGAACTCAAGCCATCGCTACTTCTTCAAGAGGAAATGGTGATTTAGCCATGCATGACTTCGGAACTCCTCACAACTGCAATAGCTCCAATGTCACCCATGACAACAGTAGCGGCAGACGGTGAAGTTGACAGTGAAGGTAGTCGGAGTTGATGGATGAAGGTCGAGGGTGAGAGGAAATGATCGTGTGGGTGTCGGCTGAGATGTGTGTCTTCTTCTCTGCTAAAAACTATGTCATTCCTTATAACCTAATTTGGCATGATTTTAAATGTTGGGTCCGGGTTGGCTCAGAACAGTGAGAGAATTTTCCAATTCTAGTCTAGGTTTCCGACAGTTTGCTGGGGCGACAGGCAAGTTGCGCTGCGGCGTACGCTTTCTGGATCTTTCGCCGCGGAGAAATAATTAATTTATGCCGCGGCGAGCTATTCCTTCATACTGTGCCGCGGCCGGCATCCTGAAGCTCACGTCCACATGTTGACTCCATTGACTCCTTTTTCCTTAAGCTCCTATAACCAAAAATAGCAATTTGCAGTATCAATTATCCTTAGAAAAATTTATAATGTAATTAATGTCAATTTGTAACAATTTTTACTATCAAATTGCATAACATATAAGCAAACACTCAAGGACTAATTTAAACAGAAAATCAAGAATTAAGAATCAAAAAGTATATTAAAAACTATAAAAGTGTCACTAGTTTATATAATAAACTTGGGCTCAATCATTTATCTAGCCTAAACACTAACAACATGTTTAATTATACATGGTATAACATGAAATCAAATGTAACTGAAAGAAAAAAATTAAAAACAATGGGTTCATAATTCTAAATCTCCATGATTGTGTTCTGTTGAATATTCTTGTAAGTTAGAGGTTTGATCTTCTATTTTGATTGATCTTTCGATGAATTATTTGTGTTTTCCACTTCTTTGAACCAAAATCGCTCCTTGATAATAATCACCACGTCTATAATCGCCTCCTAATTTTTGCTTCCCCCATTTACCTCTGAACATATCCTTTTATATTGAAAGTTAAGGTTTCCATTCATGTATTAAACTGTGTATGTCTCAAAATTCCAAAATTTGTGATTCTGCACGGCCTATGCATAGCTGTGCATCCCTTCTATGCTTCAAATCTTTGTTTTATTTCTTGTTTTCATCTGAATTCTTCTCATTTAAGTTTGTGAATGTAATTATAACCTATAAACATACTTAGAGTGAATTAAGTACCAAATATACAATAAAAGTATAAAATATCAAGAAAAATACATCAAAAATAGGGTATAAATATGATCAATTATACATTTATCACTTGTGTTCTTCAGGAGTTTGGTCTCTATGATCTATTGCTTTTATGTTTCCATCTAACTCTCAAATGCTTTTCTTTTTCTTTTTATACTTTTGATCCTCCTAGGGAAGATTTCTCCATTTAAATTTGTTCCATAAATAGCCCTAACATATAAAGATATAAAAAAACTCGCAACTTGTAAAATTAGCATTTACACGATTGTGCGTACCCTCTTTGCCACGATTATGTATGGCATGGATGATCGTCATATAGACTTCAACAAAGCTCTTATTGCCCTTATGGATGATTGTGCAGGTGCATGATTGTGACCCGTCTCATTCTCCAGCTCCTTCATCTTTTCTTCAGTTTTCTTGTCTCCACTCATCGTTAATCACATTAAACATCCACTAAAGCTTACAATTAAGATCACATTTATACCCTAATAAAAAATAATCAACCAAAACACACAAAATACTAACAAGAACATAAATATAAACTAAAGCACATAAAACACTAACAAAAACAAAAATCTAAGTCCTAAACACAAGATTATCACCTAAGAAAACACTTAAAAACACAATCTAAAGCCTAGAAAACACAATATAATTTACACCTATCAATTACCGAACACTTAAACTTTTTCTTTTCCCTAAACAAAACTAAAACAAAAAAAACAAAACAAACACAAAACACACATAGTCACACAATTATGCAACAATGAAATAATGGCATAATAGCATCAAATCTCATTAAACCAACTTAGCCACAAACACCTGTCATTTAAAATGTTCCAACGCACTAACTTATTCCACTTATATCCAAGTGCTTTGATTTAAATACATATATTAACCAAAATATTAATACCCTATTCATATATCTATGGCATTTATAAGCATGCACTCATTATTTTTTCCAAATTGAAAAGGCAAGCCATCATTAAGTACCCACTTATGGAAATTTTTTTAAATATCACAATAAGATCAATAGGTTCACTTTTAATGAAAACACCATATTTTTTATATCTTATTTAAAGATCACCTAGTCTTTTGACACGAAGGCAAACTTGTCATAAATGTTCCCCAATTACTTAACTAGTTACATTCTTATAAGCTTGGGTGGAGGGTCATTCTAGCCTTTTGACATGAAGGCAAACATTTTTTCATGAATTTCCTCTATTTACTAAACTAGAACATAACTCACAACTGGCTACTAGCTATATTCTTAACCCAATCTTTTTTCGAAAAGGGCCAATAGAATAGAAATTTATTTAATATATTTATTCAACATAATCTTTTATCTATTTCCTATCCTGCATCATTTCTTCCTAGTTAATCCATTCTTATAAAAATCTACTAATGATGCCTACTAAATTAAATTCATTCACTCATAACTGCATCCAAACAAATGTCACAATAATGAAAGAATATGTACAATATTTTATATTCTAATTAACATGTATATTCACCTTAAAAACACTTAAATCGCAATCTTCACAAGTTAATGTTTTTTCACAATTTAAGTGATCATGTTCATAGTTAAGCTAATTCCTTTCAATTCCATGCCATTGACATATCCACACAAAAGCAAACAGTGCAAAATTATGTAACAAAAAGTTTACACAATGCAAATATAATCAAAATGCAAATTCATACGCAATTGATCAAGTAAATGCATATATGTCCCCATACTTAAACAACACATTGTCCTCAATATTGAACTAGACCCTCCTTTTTGTATAGTTTTACTATAGTGTTGTATTTTCGTAGTCTCACTTACTAAGAACTCATTGTAATGTTGGTCTAGCTTCTACTATGGTTAATACAATTTCATTCATTTTTTAAATAAAAATGATACGTAATTAAAAACAAACACATATAACTAATGTAACAAATATATAGGTCGTTTAATTGCTTGGGCAAGTTTGCTACTTCAGCCTATAATGCTATCACTGAATCAACAGTGTGTTCTCCATTTTGATCTCTAAATATTTGTTGCTATCTACCCACTCTAATGTCCATAGACAATTATTGTATTTCATATTCTCTAATAATTCATATGCATTATCAGTTGTCTTCTTCATTAATGAACCTGTAGTTGTTGTATCAATGGTACATCTAGTAGGTGGATTTACTCCATTATAGAAGGTTTATAAAAGGAAATCCTTTGATAAGTTACAGCATGGTCAAATCCTTTGTAATGTTTTCAATCTTTCCTATGCTTCCTATAGTGATTCCCCTTCACTTTGCTAGAAATTTGAAACTCCTTTATGATCCTTATAGTCTTTACAAGAAGTACTTAGCAAAAAAAATGCTTGTACCAATTGCTCCCATATTATCACATTCCTTGGGCTAAGAGAATTCAACCATGACTTGGCTTGCTCTTTAAGCTTGAATGGGAATAACTTCATCTTGTTTTCATCCTCTGATAATCTATTATACCTAAATATGGAACATATATCTAAGAAATTCTCTAAATGAGCATTAGGATCCTTATTGACCAGTTTATAAAACTGGACATTTGTTTGTATCATATTCAACATAGTTAGTTTAATCTCAAAAGTATTTGTCTGCACTGGTGGTTTTGTGATCCCCTGTTGATTAGCATTAAACCCCAACCTTATAAAGTCCATAAGGGTTCTTTGTTGTCCTTCTTGATTTCTTTATTTTACCATCGATATCTCTATAGCATCTTGGCGTGTTTCTTTGCAAATCTCCCTCTCCTATCTGGTGATGTCAAAAAATTATATATTTAAGAGTTTGCTTAAACTCCTAGTTAATCTTCTATTCGTACACTTAAAATTACATAAGAAAAGTTTTCAAATCCTTAAATTAATGTAACGCAAACTGCATTATATGCTAATTTATCAATCTTTGATAATGGCGTTAAAAACTTATTGAAGTTTAATTTAAACTAATCTATACCACAAGTATATGGATTGTATCTTATAGTATAAAAAGTATCATAGCAATGAGGATTGTATTAGTCACCTAACAATTCCTGTAACACTTTATTTAAGATCAACAATATGATAATATAATGAGAAAATAAAATAAACTAAATAAAATTGATAATTGAATAATTGAACAAGTAGTAGTGAAATAGTTGATTAATTAATGATGAAAATTTAGGAATTACTTCTATCCTTATTTGTTTTCACTTTACCTTTTTGATTTAACACTATTCGACCTAAATATGCAATAATTATGATTGCCCTTTCTCAATATCTAACCAAGTAATCCCAATTAAATAGATAGAAATTAAATTATGACCTCTTGATATATCAAAACTCTTCTAAACTATCTAATTAGATTTGAAGCAATTATATGGTTAATTAATAAACAATTAATATCTCTCTTCAATTGCCTATTAGTTTGATGTTTATAGGTCTATTATAGTACCAACTCTCATTGCCCAACAAAACATAGATTATTCAACGTAATCTTTCAGTTCAAATTGAATATAAAATAATAAGCATACCAAATTATATTATATTAAATCAAGAACGTGAAAGTTTAACAATAATTCAAGAGTAATCCCTAAAGGAAGTTTGGAAATCCATATCAATCATATATTCAAATTGATCCATCATTGACATTCAATAACAAGGAAAGAAAAGAAATGAATTGAGGTTTGAATTTTGAATGTCTTCTCTTTTTTTGCCTCAAGTTGGAAAATTCTACACCTTGTTTTATTCAAGACTTTAGTCTCTTTGATCTTTTTTTTTAATGTTTCTAAAGCCTTTTTGATTTTTTTACTTTTTCTATTTATAATCTTAACCCTCCTAGGGTTCTTTCCAGTGTTTCTCCACTTGTTTTTGTGCCTGCACAATATCTTTATCACAATTGTGCAAGGCATACACGATCATGACCAAGACTTCACCAAAAGGTCTTACTGCCGCATGCATGATCATTTAGGTGCACAATCGTGTCCCATCACATTCTTTAGCTCCTTCATCTTTTCTTCAATTTCCTGACTTGCTCATTATTAAACACACTTTCTAGGGTTTCTACACTTGTTTTTGTTCCTGCACAATATCTTTATCATAATTGTGCATGGCATGCATGATCATGACCAAGACTTCACCAAAAGGTCTTACTGCCTCATGCATGGTCATTTAGGTGCACAATCAGGTCCCATCAAGTTCTTTAGCTCCTTCATCTTTTCTTCAATTTCCTGACTTGCTCATTGTTAAAAACATTAAACATCCCTTAAAGCATATAATTAAGATCACATTCTTGCCCTAATAAAGAACAACTAAACAAAACACACAAAACATTAACAAAAACATAAATCTAAGTCTTAAACATATGATTGTCACCTAATAAAACACTCAAAAATATACTCTAAAGCCTAGGAAACACACTACATTTTAGACCTATCAGGTCTCTTATATTATCTCTCTATCTACTTAGAGAATTCCATAGGGGTTTCTTTTGAAATATGTGGCTAAAGGCACACAAAATTATGAACTAATATCTCACTAGATGATTTTTCTTCTTCACTCTTATGTGGATCAGCTATTGTTCCACCAGGATAGGATTAACCTTTATCCCTTTAAAGTCATATGCCATAAAAATCCTACCATTATAGTGTCAGTTTAAGTTAGTAAGGAAATTCCATCCTTCCCTAGAAACCACTACCTTCTTGGAGTTGTAATCCTTTATTTTAGTTTCTAGTAGGCCTAAAAATAGATTTTGCTTCCCTAATGAAGTGTGCCACCATTTATTGCTTATTTATGCTATTAAGACCTCTTATATTCCAACATAAAGTGGACATTAAGGTATCGTATTAAGAGCTTTTTTATTTTGTTTACACTTCTGCTGGTAACTCTTTGGAACTACTTTCCATCCTCTAGATCCAAGTTCTCTTCTTCTTGAATTGAGGATGCTTGTGATTCTCCATTTCTAATGTTGCCTTCCTATCCAAGAGGGAGTTGCATATCTTTTGTTGAGGAGCTTTGATTATTATTATGGTCAGTATGATTTATGTGCTCAGTAGGAGCCAAAATTTTCTATCTCATTGCCATTACTTCAACACCAACTTTAGTGTTTCCATTATCTGCATCTAGAGTATTTTTTGTTATACCACTATTCTCCAATGCATCTTCTTAAGTATTTTTCATTACATTCCCAGATTCATTTGGTTTCAATCCATTAGCTTTCCTTATTTCAGTTTTTCTTCCAATTAGCCTCCATATTTATTTGGGCTTTGGTTACTTTAGGTTTATAATTATAGGTGACTAATACTTGATCAAAAAAGGAGTAACCTTCCTTATCCATTCTTAAAATAGGAATTATTTCTACTAGCTCATAAGTAGAATCCACCATAATGCAAATACTTGCATACATAACCCTCTTTAAGGTTACTGTAGTTTCATCTATGCATAGTTTTTTTTAAAACCAATGTAGCTTCTTCAATGACTTAGGCCCTTAGGGATCCAATATTCTAGAGGAATGTTATGGATGTTATCTCAAGTGGGGATTTTCTTCTACCGAAGATCTTCCAACTTTAGCCCTAGCTTCCAGGATTACAAAAGGAGGGGTTAGGAGTTAAAAAACCAAGGTCTAACTTTCAGGATTTTATTATCCAAAACAATAGATTTGAAACTAAATAAAAATATATTGTTTTCATTTAGGAATATCTCTTATAGACTGTTGGGCCCCGTTTCTGGAATCCAACCCTTGCTCTGATACCACTCATGTTGGATCCCGTTTTCGGAACCCAACCCTTGCTTTGATGCCACACATGTTGGATCCCGTTTCCGGAATCCAACTCTTCAGACAAACATAACACCTATACTCTTGCTCTGATACCAGTTGGATCCCGTTTTCAGAATCCAACTCTTAACAAATTACCATCTTACTGGAGCGTGGTTCCTTATAATCTCTTCTTGCGCTGATACCACTCATGTAAACATACATATACAACAGAACTGCGGAATATCATAAGACTCTCAAATCTTTCCTTCATCATACTTTGTAACACATTACTTACAACTAATATTCATCATTCACATTTCCATACCCTTAAAAGAGTTTTACAAAACTATAATGGCCTCTCAAGCGTAATACAATATAATCCGAAATCTCAAATTTCAAAAGTTACAAGAACTACAAAAATAGCAAATGAAGCAATTTCCGTAGGCTCTTGATCACTTGATCTTCTAGCTACAACCTGAGGATGGGATAGAGAGGGGGGTGAGCTTAACAGCTCGTGGGAACAGTTTATAACAAAAGAATAAGCAAAAACCTTGAAAACATTTTCCTTGTCTTAGCAAACTTCCTTTGAATCATAAAATGCTTACTTTTCAAAAATTCTTGCCGCGCAGACAAAATTCACAACTTAAAAAACATGAATGCATCAACATAACAATTCACAGATGCAATGCACATCAAATGGCTCAAGAGTTCCGTGGAACAAAATGGATAAACCGAAGTTTATAACATGAACAAAACGAGTCCATTTTCGGATCTCGTGGACCATAACAGGCAGCCGGGATAAGGCTATACCTCGATGTGCACGTGACTAACGAAACATTCCTCTCTCGCCCAAACAAAAGCAGATAATCATGCTTAAATCAATTTATCAAATGCTCATACTTTCGAGCTTTTCTATCTTTTCATTCATACAAAATGCCATAACATGTTTCAAGGCATACATAGAACGTGTTAATGCATTGCCATCTTTATTTTGACATGCATCAAAAAGTTCATATACCGAATCATAAAATGATTTTTCAAACCATTCATAACAGTAAATGCAACACTTATAAAGCAATTGAAACCAAAAAATTTCTTTGATTTAATGAAAACAGTAGTGGCCTATTGATTATATTATAAACATGTACCTACCTCATTTTCCTTGCTTAAAGACTTGACTTGCTCAAAATGCCTCTTCTCTTTGCAAACAACCTGAGGCATCAAAGGTTCTTTCTCTTGTTCCTCTTGTCCCTTTATATAATGACAAAAATCCCACTTAATAGTTTCCAATTGAAAATCCCCTCAAAGCACAAACTCTAAAATTAGTTCTAAAAATACTTAAACCCAAACATTTTCTAAACTCCATGAACTAAAATCCTTTCAAAATCCCAAAAGTTTCAAAATGATCTTACCTTCATTCTTCACCAAATGAAGGGATCCTTAGCTCAAATAGAAGCTCTTCTCTTCCTCTACCTTTTCTCTTCTTGAACAGCCCCAAAATCTTTCTTGAGGGTTAGTACAAATGAAACCCTAGCTTGTTTCTCTTCTTTCTCTCTTTCATTCTTTTTCATGTTTTCTCTCTCTTATCTCTTTTCTCATCCACACATTTTGTTTCTCTAGAATCTTCTCATTCCCGTAGTTCTTCTCCATTTATAAGCAAGACAATACTTCTTTTTCCAATTTTGTCATTAATGAGTCCAAAAAGTCCATTTTATCCTTCCTTATAAGCTTATGTTCTTTTAAACTTAAGTGTCTTGCCAAAAATATCCTTGAACATTTGTACATAACACTTCCTTCTACAAAATGTCCCTCTTTGTTTCAAGTTCCTAATGCCACCGAAATCATTCCATTTGGTTCAGTGATTCAAGAGATATACTTCAAACATTTTTGGACTGCTCTTGTCCATAAAAGCACACTATGCACTACTTCCATCCAAAACTTGAAAGTCTTAGGAACTGAATTACAATCCACTTCCTTCAGATACTTTGTAACTCCATGTCTCCAGTTTACCACAAATCAGAAATCATCTCATTTGGATTTCTACAGATCAAAATATTATCAAAACACTAAAGTATATTCAGTGAAATATATTAGGACCCGATCTCGAAACTGGACCCCAACCGGAAAAACGAAAAATGGAAAACGAAAAGCGAACCAAACGAACGGATCGGAAATCATAAAGCGGAAGCAAAATCACAAGCAAAATCGAAGAATCGGATTTCCAAAACGAAAGCAAATTGCTTAAGAACAATAACTTAATTCCGACATCCTGGTAATGAATATTTTAGAAAAACGTCGCGTTGGAAACCCTAAGACTAAACCAATCCGAAATCTGGTATTAATTTTTTTTCTTCTTTCTTTCTCATTCCTTTCATCTTATCTTTATTCAATCTTATACAAATCAAAACAAAAAAATAATTTCCCCATTTGGAAACTTATCCTCAATCAAAAACTCAATTCCAAAAGTTCTTCTTATACATTCGTACATATCCCATAATTCATCTATTAACCAAAATCTTATTTGTCCTTTTTCAAAAATTGGGCACCATAACGACTGTATTTTAAAAAATTCAAAAACCTGCAAATCATTTTTAAACTCACTTCTATATTCCAAACCAAAATCCACACAATTCATTGGACCTCCTGTCCAGAAACCCAGCATAAACAAACATGTTTCTATACCTAGCACTTCAATAATTCTCAATCATAATCAGAAACATCCATAACCAAGTCACAATCATATCTCAATACATACACAAATCCCACTCATATCTTAATTCAATATACAAAAATCATAATTCATACTCATCATGAAATAATGCTTACAAAACATTAATGGCCTT
>JAOTAX010140553.1:0-16806 GCA_025629825.1 Erythroxylum guanchezii | reverse complement strand
TTAGAAAAATCAAAACCCTACTTTCTTCTTCCTTCTTCACAAAACCGACACTCTCTCCCTCTTTCTCTCTAATTTTCGTTTTTTTTCTCTTCTTTCTTCTTCAAGTCATGTTTCTGCTTCCCTTTAAAAGCCAAACAACTTTTCTTATTACAAGTTTGCCATTAATGAGTAAAAAATGACCAATTTACCCTTCATTTAATTGGTCTCCCAATTTTGCCCCTTTTGTCCATCAACTACTAACATCTTAACTCATTATTTTGATCAGGTAAATGACGTAATTTGATAATACTTCCTTCTAGAGAAATGTTCCAATATGTCTTATGTTTCCAATGACACAAAATCATTCAATTTGGCTCAAAATCTAAAAGTTATGGCCCAAACACTTTCAGACCATTCTAAACCGAGACTGTACACTATACCCAACTCTACTCTAGCAATTGAAAGTCTACTCTAGCAATTGAAAGTCTTAGGGACTGAATTGAAATTTGATTCCTTCAGACAATTTGTAGCCTTATCTCTCTAGTTTAATCCAAATTAAGAATCGTCTCATTTGAATAACTAGAACAAAAGTTATGGCTAAAACATCAAAGCATACTCAATGAACATTTCACATATAACCCATCTTATATCTAAACCATCTTTTCTATTCCATTTCAAATTCAAAAATTCTCCTTTTCTCTACACATGAATAAATGCCAACAATTTCTTATTTAATCGAAAAATTCGGGGTCTAACATTTTCCCTTGTTCTTCATTTCGCATGAGGTTGGAACATCTTGGTTGTATATCTGGCACAAGTTTTATCGATATTCTGCTTATAATCGGATAAATTGTATACCGAACTTTTAACATCTTCATTGGATATGGTTCTGTCATTTCATCTTGCAGAATACCATATAGTCTTCATTCTGCATGATTTAAGAAATGTATTGATTGATCATTGATCAGTATAGGTTCAACTTGTACCTTAACTAAATTTTTCGAAGGTTTTCTAATAATAATTGAGTTTTTACTTCGAACATGTATTGATTATTCTATAATCTTCATTCTCAAATCCTTTTTGTTGATTAATTGAGAAGGATTGTAAGGTTCTAATTGGTGTTCAACTGTCTTTGTCTTCTATTGAACATCAGATGAAGAAACCTTTTTCTGACTGGGCTTCTGCTTCTTTTGTTCTTCTGCAATTTTAAAAGAAAATTGTTGTTGAGGCTTCTTCCTCTCAAACACTAATTTCTTCTTTATTTCTATCTCTTTAGATGATTTTACTGATTGACTTTGTAGAATTGAGACAATTGATCTCGTAGTCTGATGTGTTTTCTCTGGTTTTTCAGAATCTTTACCAAGAGTCAGAGCTTTTTGTTTCTTCTGTTCTTGTTGTCGTAAGGTCAATAGTCTTGGTGACCTTCTTGACTGTTTAGATTTTTCTGATTGAAGAGTCTCTCATTTTCTCTTCAATGACATTTGTTATGCTGATTGTTTAACCCGACTTTCCTCTTTCTGTGAGATTGTCTTAGCTTTTATTGATACATCAGACGATTTTTCAGTCTTTTCTTTTGTAGATGTTCTTTTTGTAGGTCGAGGTTTTTTTTTTCTTGCAGGTGTAACACGTTCACTCCTGCTACGTCTTACTAAATGCTCCCCCTCAGACCTTGCTTTCGGTGTTGAACTTGTATCTGCCTCGTCTTCAAACTTTAATCCCATTCTGTGAATAGTGGTGGCACTAGTAGTGCCTTTCACATCCATCTTCATCCTGTTTCCTCTGTCGAGAAGGATTCCAGAATCTCTAAAAATCCTTGTCAACATCATACCATACAGTAAAGAGCTAGAATCTCTCTTTGACTTCATTATGTCCTTCAAAATTAAGTACGGAAGATTAATGGGTTGATGATTGAGTAGATGAAATAGACATTGTTCATTGACCGTTGTCATAACGTGCTTCAAGCCTGATTTTAGTAGAACACAATGAAACAGTAATGGATGTAGAACCCTAGCCTTCAGAACAAAAATTGACGGCTTCTTGTCTCTTGGGTCACTACTTCCATATAGTTGTCGATTGAGGTGTGCTTTATCTACACAACCTTGAGTAATCCACTTTATATTATGAGACAACTTTGCTCCAATACTTGGACACTCACTGACCTTCTCGATTGAATCTAGTGTCACGATAACCGACAATCCATCTACCACTGATACTAAGGTGTCATCTACCACCTTTGTATTTTTCCAAAACTCATATATCTCATTCATATAGAATTTTTCACGAACTTTAAAGAAAATTTTCCAGCCAACTGCTTCAATTTCTGATTCAATGCCCATCTGATTTTTCTTCAAGGAGATGAAATCAACATGTCTCCCATATATAAGAGATTGCTCCATTTGTGACCTGTAATAATAAGAACTGAACACACAAATGTATTTTGCTCAAAGTAACGATGTTAGTATCTGAAGGTAAGAATATGAAACGAAAGAACTTGAAGCTAAGAATAGAGTGATGAATCGTCCTAGTTGAGAGCACTACACAAGTTGGTTTCAAAGTATTTCAAGAATATTCTAGAGTAAAAGGAATTTTATAAACTTGAGAGGGTTTCCCTCTAATACCTACTCTTGAAAAATTACCGTTTATGACTTACCGTTACTATTTACTTGAAGACTTACGACTTTTTATCTTCTTCTAGTGTGAATCGTCTGGGTCATGATGTGTCAGACGATTGGTCATTCAGCATTACCATATTCAAGTTCCGTCTGATTTCTTTGAATCTATCTTTACACAAAGGTTTAGTGAAGATATCCGCCCATTGTTGATTTTTCTCAACTAATTGTAGACTAATGATTCTTCTCTGTACATAGTCTCGTAGAAAATGATGTCTAACTTCAATATGCTTTGCCCTGGAGAGTTGTATTGGATTCTTTGATAGACTGATAGCACTTGTGTTGTCACAGAAGATTGTCACAGAAGATTGGAATTTGTTCTTCTTGTATGGAGTAATCTTCAAACTGGTACTTAATCCATAACGTCTGTAAACAGCAGCTTGTAGCTGACATATATTCAGCTTCTGCAGTAGATAGAGTAATTAAACTTTGCCTCTTGCTTGACTGAGAAACTAGATTATGACCAAAAAAGTGACATCCTCCACTTGTATTCTTTCTATCAATTCTATCTCCAACGTAATTAGCATCACAGTAGCCAATTAACCTGAAATCTTTACCTTTCTCATACATTAAACAAAGATCAGTAGAACCTAACAAGTATCTTAATATTCTTTTAACAGCAATATAATGAGATTCTCTAGGATCTGTTTGAAATCTTGCACACAAACAAACACTAAACAATATATCAGGTTTGCTTACTGTTAGGTAAAGTAAAGAACTAATAATTGCTCTGAAAAGAGTTTGATCAACCTTCTTACCTGCTTCATCCTTAGATAAAAGGTTTGAAGGATGCATAAGAGTTGACATAGGTTTAACCTTTTCCATTTTATATTTGACTAACATTTCTTTGATATATTTCTGTTGATGAATAAAAATCTTTTCTTCGGTTTGCTTAATTTGTAAATCAAGAAAGAATTTTAATTCACCCATCATACTCATTTCAAATTTACTTTTCATAAGATTCTTAAAACTCGAACATAGCTTCTTAGAACTTGCACCAAAAATAATCTCATCTACATATATCTGTACTATAATGAAATCATTTTAAATACATTTTCTAAACAAAGTCTTATGTACTTGACCTCTAATAAAGTCATTTTTAATCAAAAAAGAACTTAGACGATCATACCAAGCACGAGGTGCTTGTTTTAATCCATACAAAGCTTTATGAAGTCTATAGACATAATCTGGTTTATTAAAATCTTCAAAACCAGGAAGTTGCTTTACATAAACTTCTTCATCTATAAAACCATTCAAAAAGGCACTTTTCACATCCATTTGAAACAGTTTTATATCATGACAGACCGCATATGCAAGCAAGATCCTAATAGCTTCTAATCTAGCTACAGGAGCATAGGTTTCATTATAGTCTATTCCTTCTTATTGATTATAGCCTTGAGTTACTAATCTACCTTTGTTGTGATTTACCCTACCTGATTCATCTAGTTTATTTTTAAAAACCCATCTGGTTTTTATGATTGACTTATTGGAGGGTCTAAGAACTAAAGACCAAACTTTGTTCCTTGTTAATTGATTTAACTCCTCTTGTATAGCTAAAATCCAAGTTTCATCCTGAAGAGCTTCATCAATTTTCTTAGGTTCTAATTCAGAAATAAAAGCTACATTTGCCTCTCTTCTAATTTTAGACCTAGTTCTCACACCTTCTAAAGTTTTGCCTATAATCATGTTTTCTAGGTGAGAGGATTTATACTTCTAGTCTTTTCTAAGACTAAAGTTTTCAAGAATATCTTCTACCTTATCAAGTGGAACATCTGATGGTGATATGTCTATATTATCAACTAAGGGAGCAAATAGAGTTTCATCATCAGAATCATTTCTTCTATCTAGCTGTGAATCATCATCAAACTTGACATGCATAGATTCTTCAACAGATTTAGAAGCAAGATTATAAACTCTATAACCTTTAGAAGACATCAAATATCTTAGAAAAATTCCTGAATTGATCTTAGAATCAATTTTATCCAATATTTCTTTTGTATTCAATATAGGACATTTGCAACCAAACGGATGGAAGTAAGAGATATTTGGCTTTCTTCCTTTCCATAAGTCATATGGAGTTTTATTTAAGAGAGGTCACAAGAGTATTCTATTTTGAATATAACAAGCTGTATTTATAGCTTCTGCCCATAAATACTTAGGAAGATTCATTTCACCTAGCATGGTTCTTGCCATTTCCTGAATCGTCTAGTTCTTTCTTTCTACAACTCCATTCTGTTGTGGAGTTCTAGGAGCAAAGAAATTATGGAAAATTCCATTCTCTTCACAAAACATTCTAAATTTTTCATTGTCAAATTCACCACCATGATCACTTATAATTCTAGCGATAGGAATTCCTTTTTCATTTTGTAACTTTTTGGATAGCACTTTAAAGAACTTAACAGATTCATCTTTATGTGATAAGAACAATATTTAACAAAATCTAGTGAAGTCATCAACAATTATGAGACCATACTTCTTTCCGACAAGGCTTAGTGTTCTAGTTGGACCAAACAAATCTATATGTAACAACTTTAGAGGTCTAAACAAAGTTACAACATTTTTAGAAGAAAAAGATATTTTAACTTGTTTTCCTTTTTGACAACTCTTATAAAAGAAATCTTTGTTAAAAATTATTTTTGGTAATGTTCTTACTAAATCATGTCTAACCAACTTTGAAATATGTTTAAAACTAACATAACCTAGCTTTTTATGCCAAATTAGTTTTTCTTCATCTATTGATATAAAACATAAAATATTTTGACTTTTCAAATCTTCTAAGTTAATCTTATAGAGATTGTTTCGTCTCTTGGCAGAAAAGAATATGGAACTGTCCTTGTTTTTGACTACATAAAAATTTTGATTAAAGGATACTTCAAAGTTAGAATCACATAATTAACTTACGCTAATCAGATTATGCTTTAAACCTTCAACTAGCAGAACATTATCAATAGACGCAAATTAATCTTTACCAACTTTGTCGATTCCAACTATTTTGCCCTGCTGGTTGTCTCTAAAAATTACTGATCCTCCTTGCTTATTTTGGAGGTCTAGGAACATAAAACTTCTTCCCATCATATGTCGCGAGCATCTACTGTCCAAGTACCATTGGTTGTGGTTGCTTTTTCCAAGAAAGGAGATTTGCAATATATATTATGTCTTTCTTAGGTACTCATATTTTCTTGAGTCCTTTAGGATTAGTCTTACAATTATTCCTCGAATAATAATAAGAAAGTTGTTTCTTTTCCTTTCTGTTAGGAACAAAACTCTTATTCTGACGAACATAGCTATTAGTGAACCCTAAACCACTCTTATCATTAGGGTGTCTATATTTTCCAATCATATCGTTCATCTTTTTTATACTTTCAGCAAATGTTGATAAATCTACTGAAAGAGTATTAATCATTTGTTTCAATTAACTAATTTCTTTAGATCTATCTACAGTCACTTTCTTTTTCATATCGTCTACTTGTTTCTTAAGGCAGACATTTTCTTTTTCTAATACTTCCGTGTTCTTCAAGTTTTCAGCAAATTTCCTTTTTAAAGCTTTATATTTCTTTAGTATAGCAAGTGAATCTTCTAATAACTCTAAGTATGCCTTTTGAAGTTCATTAAAATTAGAAGTTACCTCATCGTCGCATTCCTTCTCAGCTACTAAGCATATATTTGCTTATACTGATGCTTCTGAATCGTAATTAGATTTGGATGAATCCAAATCTTCCTAAGTTGCCATCATGCTCTTTTTTTTTATTACTTTTCTTCTATTTTCTTTTAAGCAACTAACATTCAGACTTGTAGTGTCCTGGTTTGTTGCATTCATAGCAGACGATAGAAGTTTTCTCATTCTTGACTTCGTCTTTGTTATTTTTGTTAAAAGAAAAATCTTTATTTTCCTTTACTTTCTTTTTCCACATCCTTCTAATCTTTCTTAAAATGAAGTATAGTTCATCATCATCTTCACTTGAATCTTGATCAGATTCATTGGCATCATCATTCTTGATTTCTTCAATCTTTAATGCTTTTGAAGATGTACTTCTATTCCTCTGGTTCTTTTGATTCTTCTAACCAGCCTTTAATGCTAAAGATTTGTCTCATCTAGGTTTATTTTCTGCATCAAACTCTACTTCATGTATCTTCAAAGAACCAAGCAATTCATCTAGCTCCACTATGCTTAACTCCTTGGTTTCTTGTATTGCTATAACTTTGGGTCTCCATCTTTTAGGAAGACTCCTGAGAATCTTTCTGACATGGTCTTGATTATCGTAGATTCTCCCAAGAGTTTTAAGTTCATCAACGATAGTTTGAAATCTTCCAAACATTTGATCAATAGACTCATCCTCTCTCATCTTGAACAGCTCATACTGATGTATAAGAATGCTAATCTTATACTATTTCACTTGATTTGTGCCTTCATGTGCAATGGATAATGTGTCCCACATTTCCTTTACAGTTTTGCATCCATGAACCTTATCATATTCACTTCTGCTTAGGGCACAACTCAGAAAGAACTTAACCTTTGAGTTTAACTGAAATCGAGCTTTCTGATCGGTTGACCATCTGATACGAGGAATGATATTGCCTTCATCGTCTAATGGTGTATATGGACTATTCTCGACGATATCCCAAAGATCAATATATGTGGTAACTATAAAGAGCCTCATCCTGTCCTTCCAATAATGATAATCCTTACCATTGAACGCTAGAGGTCTTGTGACTAAGGCACCTTCAGCTATAAAAACAAGTGATTCAGCCATGGGTCTTTGTTCTCACTTTGTAAAGGTGGTTATTGGAAATTGAGCTCTGATACCTACTGTAGTAAATCACTTGTTAATATTGGAATTACGTAAAGTATATAAAATACACAAGAAGGGGGTTGAATTGTGTAATCTTTTCGAATTATTAATCTTTTGAAATTTCTTGAATATCTTTATAACTATCAGATGAATACCAAAGATACTTTACTAAAGTTGATAAGTATTTCACTCGCAAGTAATTTTATCTACTCGTTTAACAAAAACTAAAGTATAAGGTTTAGAGAATAGATGCCGCAATTTTATACTGGTTCACCCCAAACTTTGGGCTACATCCAGTCCTCAGAGTTTGTCTGAGTTTTTACTATACTCTTCAACTTTACAGGTATTCTTTCTTCCCTTCCAGAGCCTCATCAGGTCTCTTTCACAAAGTATTCTTTCCATTATCTTAGCTTCTCTAGGCTCTAGCCTTTTATTTCTCTCTCTAAGAAAGATATTTTGAGCTTTTCGTTACAATAGTATTCACTCTCTTGTTTCGCACTTTGAATACAAAATTTTTTCTAAGTATTGTACAATCAGAATTTTCTCTCTTGTAAAAACATTATTTTAGTCTTCGACTAGGACTAATATTTATAGCCTAAGTCTTCAACTGTCTTCTTGAGAAATTGCTTCCAGAAACTGTTATTTAGTTGAGTCCTGTAATTAACTCCAACTAACTAACTGTCTGACGTTTTAGAGTATCTTCTTTTTGGTATTGTCTAATTTTGTCGCTTCGTCTGTGTTTTTATGCTTCGTCTTTGTTTTGCACTTCGTTTGTGTTTTGCGCTTTGTCTGTGCTTTGTCTGTTATTTGCACTTCGTCTGTTGTTTGTGCTTCGTCTGTTATTTGCACTTCGTCTATGTTTTACACTTCGTCTTATTTGCACTTCGTCTATGATGATGTGTATCGTCTGTTGCTGACGTATCATCTGTGTTTTCACTTGGTCTGTGATGACTAAGTGTTACTTACATTTTCTGCACACTTAACAAACTTATCAAAACAGTTCATACATTTCTAAGATTATTATTATTTGATTGTCACCAAAACTAATAAAAGAAACTCTTCTTGACTTAACAGTCTCACCATAAGAACGAGTTTTATATAAGGAAACAAAAGTAGAAAAATTGTGACAATCTTTAAGATGATGAGGAATTTCTTTTACTCGATTAGAGTAATAAAGAAGAGAAACATGATTGTTAGATAAATTAGATTATAGAGAGGTAGGCACCAAAGTGGGAGTAAAAATAGAGAGCTCAGTAATATGATTTGCATTAGAGGAAGAAAATAACTTAGTAGAGGAGTCAGCAAAGAAAGGTTGGGAAGTATAAAGGGAACTATCAAATTTGGATAAGGTGGAGAACATGGATTTTTTTTTCTCCAGAAAGTGATATTTAGAATTACGTAGTCAAAGAGAAATGGGGTCCCAACAACGATAACCTTTATGTTCAATGCCATATCTTAAAAAGCAATAGAGATGAACACAAGGTTTAAGTATAGTATGTTCATAAGGATTAAGAAGAACCAAACAAGCATAACCAAAAGCTTCAAGATTCAAGTAATTAGGTGGCTTACCATATAAACAATCAAAAGGAGAAAGATTTTGAAGGACTAGAATAGGAAGTCAATTAATGGTGTAAACAAAAGTAGGGGCAACCACACACTATAATTTTTCAAGGCAAGATGTAGAAAGAAGTTAAGCATGAACAAAGTCTAAAATATGATGGTGTTTAGATTATATATTACCATTTTATTGTGAAGTATACGGCGTAAGAACATTAGATAATAGTTCCTTATTGTTTGAGAAATTGAAAAATAATAGAGTCCTGATATTTGATGGCATTATAAATATGAAGAATTTTGATAACATAAGAAAATTAGATTTTAATTATAGTATCAAAATCAATATAAACTTGAGAAACTTCATATCTATTCTTTAGAAAATATATCTAGGTGAAATGATAATAACCATCAATAAATAAAACAAAATATCGATAACCATTCATGGCAGGAGTAGGACTAGGACCCTAAATGTTGGGCACCGTTTTCAGAACCCAACCTATTGCTCTGATACCACATATGTTGGGCACCGTTTTCGGAACCCAACCTTTTGCTCTGATACCACATATGTTGGATCCCATTTCTGGAACTCAACCTCTTCAGAATACCATAACTTTTTTCTTGAGCGTGCATATCACTTTGTAGGGTTATTTCATTGAACCCTTATTAGGCATCATCCCCCAAGGGTGGTGTGCCCACAATAGTCAAATATCAAAACAAACTTACTCCTCCAACTTAACCCTTTTTAATAAGGAAGTCAATATGAACATACACAATTGAAACTACTTCAATCTATCATTTCATTACTCAAGCAACAGAGTTTGATAAACTTTATTTACATATCAAAAGCCACACCATTGGCTTATTACAAATCACAAATAGCAAATGAAGCAATTCCCTTAGGCTCTCAGTCACTTGATCTCTTAGCTATCACCTGAGGATGGGACAGAAGGGGGTGAGCTTGAAAGCTCGTGGGAAACAATTTATAAATAAAAGAATAAGCAAAACCTTGAAAAAACTTTCCTTATCTTAAAAAATTTTCTTCTAGTTCATAGTCACATGATTCATTAGGCTTTCAACCAAAATCTATAAGTTGCAAAACATAAATGCATCAAACTAGTCATAAGCACATAAGCACATCAGAATGGTTCGGGTATTTCGTAACAGAACGTATTAACACATTTCCCATAAGAGTCCTGTGTAGTCGTGAATAGAACATACTATCGCAATCCCATATAATGGTTTTGTGTAGCCGTGAACTTAAGGGAGCCCGTGAAGGAGCTCCATGTCACTAGCGGGCAGGCGCTAGAAGCCTTTAGATAAGTGTACTTGACTGACAGAACAAACTACCACAAACCCACATAACACATATTTCTTAACTTGTCAACTAGTTGCCCAAAATGACACTTTTCTTGAAAACTTACATTTTCATATACTTGACGTATATCTTGAAACCCATTCTTGTAAACATGCTTTCAGAAACATGCATCCTTTTCAACAATATCACCTTCACGGTCTTTTTCTTTTGAAAATCATCGCTCAAATCATGTAACAAACATATAGCATGTTTCACAAATCATTCATAAACAATAATGCAACACTTATGATGCAAATAGAATCAGAAAACTTCTTTGATTTAAAGAAAACAGCAGTAGCTTATTTACTCTATTATAAATATGCACCCACCTTTATTTCCTTGCTTAAAGACTTGACTTGCTTAAAATGCCTCTTTTCTTTGCAAACAACCTGAGGTATCAAAGGTTCTTTCATGTTATTCCTCTTGTCTCTCTTGATCCCTTCATTCTTCACCAAATGAAGGGATCTTTAGCTCAAAGGGAAGCTCTTCTCTTCCTCTTCCTTTTTCTCTTCTTGAACAACCTCAAAATCTCTCTTGAAAGCTAAGGAAATCAAAACCTTAGCTTGTTTTCTCTTCTTTCTCTCTTTCATTCTTTTTCATGTTTTCTCTCTCTTATCTCTTTTCTTATCCACGCATTTTGTTTCTCTAGAATCTTCTCATTCAAGTTTTCTCCTTTATTTATAAGTAAGACAATACTTCTTCTTCCAATTATGCCTTTAATGGTCCAAAAAGTCCATTTTATCCTTCCTTATAGGCTTATGTTCTTTTAACCTTAAGTGTCTTGCCAAAAATACCCTTGAACATTCTGACATAATACTTTCTTCTAGAAAATGTTCCTGGTTATCTTAAGTTTCTAATGACACCAAAATCATTCAATTCGGTTCAATGATTCAAAAGATATACTTCAAACATTTTTGGATTGCTCTTGTCCATAACAGTATACTATGCACAACTTCCATCTAAATTTTAAACATCTTAGAGACTGAATTAGATTCTAATTTCTTCATACCATTTATAGATCCATGTCTCTAGTTTACCAAAAATTAGAAATCATCTCATTTAGAGTTCTACTGACCCTGAAATCATCAAAATACTGAAGTATATTCAGTGGGATAACACCGGTTTATAATTATAGATCCATGTCTCTAGTTTACTAAAAATTAGAAATCATCTCATTTAGAGTTCTACTAACCCTGAAATCATCAAAATACTGAAGTATATTCAGTGGGATAACACCGGTTTATAATACTTAAGAGCACACTAACTGTACCCGTCCCACTTTTTCCACTCAATCTTTCTTGCTTCATTTCAGATAGCTTCTGCTTTTGGAGGAGATGTAGAGCAAAGTCTTACGAATCCAATGGTTCAAGAATGAAGTCAATTGGGTGTTTATAGATGAAGTTATAGCCAAAAGAATCAAACATGTTTTTGTCCTTACTCATATTGTACATATCTTGGCGCAAGTGCCATAACTTTTCCTACAGATGTCGGATTGACTTTGTGATAAGACGGTTTGAAAGAGGACTTCGAGATCTACAACTTCTATGAAGACCTTGGAGACAATTCTATCATCTGAAGGGTCAAAAATGGAATAGACAATATGAAGTCATTTTGAGAAGAAGATGACGTCATCAGACAATATAAGGTTGGAAAAATTGCCATAACTTTCCCTACTAATATTGGATGAAGGTGTTCTTTAGATGGTTGGAAAGAAGACTTCAAGAGCTACAACTCTTATGAAGACTTTGAAGCGAGATTCAGCTCTAAAAGGGGTAAAAATGGAACAGAAGTAGGAAGCAAAAGATCAAACTAAGACGATACTAACATCATACTAAGACAATGCTGACGTCATACTAAGACGATGATGACATCATACTAAGACGATGATGACGTCATACTAAGACAATAGTTTCTTCCTTCTTTCATATGCGTCGTCTTACCTTCACATCTCCATATATAAAGATCATAACTTTCGACTCCAATGTCCAAAATTTTCATACTATATATTGTTGGAAAGATAAAAGAAAGACAACTCTCAAGAAGGCAACTTTGCCAAAATCTATCTAGAT
Source organism: Erythroxylum guanchezii (assembly GCA_025629825.1). Lineage (NCBI taxonomy): Eukaryota > Viridiplantae > Streptophyta > Magnoliopsida > Malpighiales > Erythroxylaceae > Erythroxylum > Erythroxylum guanchezii. Next base: position 4,388 of record JAOTAX010140553.1, on the reverse strand, counting down.
TAATCCAAATTTTCTCCCGAAGTTAGAATATGAATTTTTCATTAAGCTCCTAATGTATTACACCCATTCCTCAACTTCATGAAATTTTGAGACTCTTAGAGATAGAATTGAAATTCGATGTCTTCATAAGAAATGTAGCCATACGTTTCTAGTTTAATTCAAATCAAGAATCATCTCGTTTAGATCACTAGAGAAAAAGCTATGGCTAACAGACCGAAACACACTCAGTGAACATTTTCCATATTAACTCTTTATTTCAAAACCTTTCCTTACACAACTCATACCAATATCACCTTTTTTTGCTTCATTTAGTCCTCATTCTCAACTTCATTTTAAATCAATGTCCTCCATAAAGAAATCATAATCCATGAATAATCATGAACACGAATAACAGAACATACACGTATGTACATATCCTTTATCAACTTACTACACATATTTAACTTCATTTTTACTTTCATTTCACTTATAACTTTCATCTTAATTCTTTCTATTTCAAAAATCTCTTATCTACCAAAAGACCATACCAAATCATGAATCTATCCACTTTTATCGTTCTCTACTTTACTCTTGTTCCTAAATTCTTGGTTCAAGAACTTTCATTTACTTGTTCTTAACTCGTGACTAATCACCAAAATTTCTTATTCAATAGTTCTAATCTTTCACGAAAAGTTCGGGGTCCAACAATTCTCCCCCTCTGAAAAAATTTTGTCATCGAAATTCTTACCTGATTAATCTCCTCATATAAATAATAATGTCACCTCAAATTCAAGAATCCAAACACATAGTTAGATACTTTACATCAAACATAATGCATACACTCTCAGTAGCATATTCTACATTTCATGCTTAAGTTTCTATCAGGAATAAGACTCTAATACTCACTTTTGTATCATTTCATAATCATTTCTGATTTGTTTCTTCATTAATCACTCTTAATATAAAACTATCTGATTTGCTTAACCTAATTCAATGAATTTTTTTTCTGAAAAAGATTTCTTACTATAATCAGCTATGTTGTTCAATCATACAATCTTTATCAAACAACTGTTATCGTCTTTGCATTATAGGTGCGTATCATCAAATTCATCCCATTCTATCCATAGATTTATTTCTTACAATCACAAAATTATATCTTACACAAATGATGCTTTGATTTCCATTGGTCTTTGACAATATTTGCAGTAACTCTTCTTATTCAATTCTTCATCTTTTCCTTAATCTTGTAAAATTTTATCTTGTATTCATTTCTAACTTTCTCCATACTACAGATCATTTCATTCATCTCATGATAAGTCATTTGTGTCTATTTCATTTTTCCTATACTATTTTCTCATTTCTGTCTCATTTCCCTATTGTCATCTTTTTGATCTTCCATATGCATATCCTCAATCAATTCCAAATCATTGATTCCTAATCATCATGACATTCTGATTTAATATCACAGACATATTCTTATGCTAAATCGTAACTGTTATCACCTCAATTAAACAATCATGTTCAATTCCTAGTTCAACCTTTCAATGCCTCTTTACTTGTACTCCTTAAATCTTGTCATTTTCATCTATGTTTCTATTTCTTCTTTAGTCAAATTAGGAAAACCCTTTTCACATCCATATCAATTCAAAGACATATCCACAACAGGATTCCGTCACCTTATTCGCGAACATAACCAGAAATATTGAATCTATGTCTAACATATATGACTACGCCATAACTCTTATTGCTAAATACCCACAAACTTTCTTTACCATACACTCTATCAAAACACTATTTTTCTAACTAATTCCATTGGCCTTAACTCTTAACAATCGCTCTTGCGATTGACACATATCCTAAGGTTGCCCATGTAAGATCTTAATATTGAGCTCTGATACCATATATGTTGGTCACCGTTTTCGGAACCTAACCTCTTGCTCTGATACCACATATGATGGGCACCGTTTTCGGAACCCAACCTCTTGCTCTGATACCACATATGTTGGATCCCATTTTCGAAACCCAACCTCTTCAGAATACCATAAATTTTTTCTTAAGCGTGCATATCACTTTGTAGGGTTATTTCCATAAACTCTTATTAGGCATCATCCCCCAAGGGTAGTGTGCCCACAATAGTCAAACATCAAAACAAACTTACTCCTCCAACTTAACCCTTTTTAACAAGGAAGTTAATATGAACATACACAATCAAAACTACTTCAATCTATCATTTCATTACTCAAGCAACAGAGTTTGATAAACTTTATTTACATATCAAAAGCCACACCATTGGCTTATTACAAAATACAAAAAACAAATGAAGCAATTCCTTTAGGCTCTCGGTCACTTGATCTCTTAGCTATCACCTAAGGATGGGACAGAAAGGGGTGAGCTTGAAAGCTCGTGGGAAACAGTTTATAATAAAAAGAATAAGCAAAACCTTGAAAACATTTTACTTGTCTTAGAAAACTTTCTTCTAGTTCATAATCACATGATTCATTAGGCTTTCAGCCAAAATCCATAAGTTGCAAAACATGAATGCATCAAACTTGTCATGAGCACATAAGCACATCAGAATGGTTCGGGTATTTCGTAACAGAACGTACTAACACATTTCCCATAAGAGTCCTGTGTAGTCGTGAACAGAACGTACTATCGCAATCCCACATAATGGTTTTGTGTAGCCGTGAACTTAAGGGAGTCCGTGAAGGAGCTCCATGTCACTAGCGGGCAGGCGCTAGAAGCCTTTAGACAAGTGTGCTTGACTGACAGAACAAACTACCACAAACCCATATAACACATATTTCTTAACTTGTCAACTAGTTGCCCAAAATGACACTTTTCTTGAAAACTTACATTTTCATATACTTGACGTATATCTTGAAACCCATTCTTGTAAACATGCTTTCAGAAACATGCATCCTTTTCAACAATATCACCTTCACGGTCTTTTTCTTTTGAAAATCATCGCTCAAATCATGTAACAAACATATAGCATGTTTCACAAATCATTCATAAACAATAATGCAACACTTATGATGCAAATAGAATCAGAAAACTTCTTTGATTTAAAGAAAACAGCAGTAGCTTATTTACTCTATTATAAATATGCACCCACCTTTATTTCCTTGCTTAAAGACTTGACTTGCTTAAAATGCCTCTTTTATTTGCAAACAACCTGAGGTATCAAAGGTTCTTTTCTACTATTTTTCTTGTCTCTCTTGATCCCTTCATTCTTCGCCAAATGAAGGTATCTTTAGCTCAAAGGGAAGCTCTTCTCTTCCTTTTTCTCTTCTTGAACAACCTTAAAATCTCTCTTGAAGGCAAAGGAAATCAAAACCCTAGCTTGTTTTCTCTTCTTTCTCTCTTTCATTCTTTTTCATGTTTTCTCTCTCTTATCTCTTTTCTCATCCACGCATTTTTCTTCTCTAGAATCTTCTCATTCAAGTTTTCTCCTTTATTTATAAGCAAGATAATACTTTTTCTTCCAATTATGCCCTTAATGAGTCCAAAAAGTCCATTTTATACTTCTTTATAGGCTTATGTTCTTTTAAACTTAAGTGTCTTGCCAAAAATACCCTTGAATATTCTGTTAAGTCAAAATGACTTTACGTAAATAATTTTGATGGAGAACAAATAATAATGATAGAAGCAAGTCAGACGAAAAGCAGATAGATGTGCTAAGATGAAAAGCATACGGAAGCGCTAAGACAAATAGTAGACGGAAGCGTGAAGCTGAAAGTCAGACGATACAAAAGACAAACGAAAGAAAATCAGACGCAAGGCGCGAAAGTAAAAATAAGACAGAAACGCAAGGAGAAAAACATCAGACGGAAGAAAGTCAGACCGAAGCGCAAACTAAAACATCAGACAAAAGAAAGTGAGACGGAAGATCCGATACCACGTCGGATTATAAATCAGTTTGAGTTGGTTACAGAACTCAACTAAATAACCAATTCTTGAAAGATCAAGAAACAAGAAGAAAGGAGTTATCAAGAAACAGTTGAAGACAAAGGCTATAAATATGAGTCGAAATCGAAGACTGAAAAAGATTTTTTTTAGCAATCCTGAAAAGCTTTAATGATCTAAGAAATATTATTGTGCGAAAACTTAGAGCTATTCTTATCTGTAACGAAGCTCGAAATACCTTTCAGTTGAAAGAAGAGCAGATAGCCTGAAGAGGCTAATAGTGAAAGAATACTTGTTGTAAGAGACCTGAAGAGGCTCAGAATAAAAAAATACTTGTAAACTTTTGAGAGATAGTGAAATCTTAGAAAGATATCTGAGGACTAGATGTAGCCCAAGGTTTGGGGTGAACCAGGATAAATCTGCTGTGTCAAAATCTCTCAACTCTAAACTCTCTTAACCTTGAATTTTCGATTTTACTGTTTTCATACGAGAATTTCGAA
>JAOTAX010140330.1:0-16848 GCA_025629825.1 Erythroxylum guanchezii | reverse complement strand
ATGCATGTGTCCTATGTGACACAGATCCAATACAATCACGAATACCTAATACCCTACTAACATGAATGGGAAAATGGAGTGTGACAAACTACGATGATACCTTTAGGATCTACATTGTATCGTCTTCGTTTGTAGGTCTCGATTTCTCCAACTTTATGCTAAACTGCATTAGAGAAATTTTGTTTTCTCTCACCGAATGCTAAACAGCATTAAAGAAAACTTTTATTTCTCTAACTGAATGATAAACTGCATCAGAGTACCTTTATGAGATTAAAAACTTATATCCCCCTATGTCATGTTAAACTTTATAGATATCTATGTTAAACTGTATGCGTCTAAATGATATAGACACAAGGTCAATCTGTATATATGCCCAATGACCTTCAAATGCTTAAGATTGACACAAATCTTAAGACTTTGATATGTACTATGACAATGTATGATGACGCTTAATACTGAGGATAAACGATAATCATCTTTATTAGTAACCATTATACTATCATAATACTTTAAAATGTACAAATGTACATTGAGTAAACATAACGATCTCCTACCTGGCAGTGTCTTACGACATCAAAACACTCCTACTGTATATTTGTGTTACAAACATAAGTGGGTGAAGTCCTTTAGTTAAAGGATCGGCTCACAATTCCTCAGTTCTTAATGCTCCAAACCTTATGTCACTTTTCTGTGTCAATACCTTTATGACCAAATAATTGATCTTTAACTGCTATGACCCTGTGATATTCTTCATTGTCATTAAACAACACTGTAAGAAGGATATCACAGTAAAACCAAATGAGTTTAGCCACTGAATGGACCACAGACAACTCAGAAATTAAATTTCTGAGTTAAACCCTCTGCAAAGCAGCTCCTTAGCATGCACCCTGCATGCCTAATCGAGGAAGTTACACGTATCTCTTTGACACACTTCTACAACTATGTACCATCTGCAAACTTGAACTGTAACCTTAAGTGAATTTTCGATCATCCAAACACATAGCTAGCTTTAAATCTGAATTCCCTACAAGGTTTAGTCTGTTGACTTTACTGTATGTCAACATATAATCCTTGATTCCTTCAAGTATCTCAATACTCGCTAGAATGTATTTCAAAAGGCTATAATTGGATTAACCAGATATTGGCCAAACAGTTAAATAGTGAATGCAATGTCCTATCTAGTACATAGCCTAGCATACATCAGGCTATCCGCCATACTAAAATACGGAATATTCCTCATAATCTCTCTATTCACTTTATTCTTTGGATACTGTATCAAAGATTATCTCTCACTGTGAGAGACAAGTGTTACGATAGGTTTACTGTCAACCGTATTAAACTTTTGTAACACATACTTGATGTATGCATTCTTTGAGAGATCTGATGAGTGTCGAGATATGTCCTGGTGAATTTGAATACCTAGGACAGAAGATGCTATACAAAGGTTCTTTATGTTAAGGTTCTTGACCAAAAGTTGTTTATCCTCATACAACATGATCAAGTGACTTGACGTGAGCAATTTATCATCCTTATGCAGTAATAGGAAGATAACTTACTCCCCTCAACTTTATAGTACAAGCATCCTGTAACTTTATTTCCCAAGAAGCCGGAAGAGGTCATAACCTCATCAATGTAAGTTATCATTTTCAGGAGGTTTATTGTAAACCATATATTGATCTGCATAACTCACAAACCATGTCAATACTGTCTAGATCCTAGGACCCTACAGATTGTACCATATAGACCACTTTATAAAGGTTTTTACTTAGGAAGGTGGTTTTGACAACTTTCTAATGTAACTCTGTATCATCATAAGCTACAATTGCTTTTATCACTCAAAATGTATCCTTCGAAGATATGAGAAAAAAAGTAACATAAAGTCAACCTTTTTCTCTGAGTGAACCCTTAGGCAATTTAGCGAGCCATTAAACCGTTGACTTTTATCCTGAAATCCTTTAGGTCTCAACTTTATTTACAACTGACGAGCTTGTAGTTCCTGATGCAAATCAACTAGCTCCTAGACCTTACTATGCTTCATGACTTGCTTCTCATCATTCATCGCACCCACCACACATCCGCATTGGGTCCAAAAATAGCTTCTGTAAAAGTAACTGGATTTGTAATATGTCTAATAACATAGTCTAGTACACCTGACAGACTATGTTGTCAGGTGGGATAGCAGGTTGTCTCACTCCAGTGGATTTATTTAACCTTCTTAGATCTTGTACCCCCAAGAATCCCTCTGTGTACAGGTATGGGTTCCTGTTCCTGTACAGGTACAGTATAAAAATCTAGATCCACCAGATCTAGCTGTATGAGTAGTGGATACGAGATAATTGTAGTATCCACCCTGCTATCATCTGAAAGGTAAAAAGACCCACCATCATCATAGACATGGTATTCCAGAAACTTAGCTATTTATAATTCCACTATTCTAGTCCCTCCTTATCTACAGTAAAATCTATAGTTCTAAAGTGGTTGAGATATTTACTAAATAGCAATGAAGAAAACGAGTATGTAATATTTCTTTATAAGGATTATCCTATTGACGTAGGGCAGCCCTTTACATTATTACGCACAAGGCTGAGTTCTTCAATTTCTAGATAAGTAGATTAGTTCTGTTCTACATTGACTTCTTTAAGTCTTTTAGGATGCAATTATGCCTTTCAGCAACACACCATTTTGCTTAGAACTACTCGGCATAGTAAACTAAGTCACTATTCCAACTGACTCCATATATCTGACAAACGGATCTTTTAAAGTCCTGAAACATCATGTTTGCCATGATATTCTCCTCCATGGTCAAATCTGATAATCTTGATGAATTTTTCCAACTAGTTCTCAACCTTCAACCTTTAAGTAAGAACGTATAACTTTGATGGGAATAATCACCAAGAAATATCAGAATACTTTCAGAATTGCACAATGCAATTATATGAGGTCTACCGAAATCTTTATGTATCAGACTCAACAAGTTATAAGTATGAGTTGACCCCAGTGTCCTTATTAGTCAACTTGCTCCTGTGATCGTCAGTACATATTCCAGATCATCTTAATCTAGAATTGAGAAATGCTTACCTTGATCAATTTCTCAATCCTAGCTCTGGAAATGTGGCTTAAACTTTTATGTCACACCATGTATAACTTCTCATTCATCAGGTCCTTCATACCTTGTTTAGCATGATACGAAGAAGTATATATCTAATTCGAGGTAAGACACATTCTATACAAACCATATGACAAGAAAGTTGCACCTTTATGTTTTGCATTAAACAGCAACTGTACAACAGAAATATTAAATGCAAAACGTTAACCTTCAGTGTCCTTAATTGATCAAAAGATTACATATAAAATGTGTTGTGTAAACCCTATGAACCTTACTATAAAGTTTAGTACACACACCCCCTATAGGTATTACTTCCATCTCTTTATTGCTGTGAACCATCAGTCCCTTATTCCCTTTATTTGACTTTATCTTGGATATGAATTACTGCATTGTGGAAACACCTTGATTAGATGTTCCACTAAATAGTCACCTATACTTAATGCGACTATCGCAAATTAAATTCATAAATGATAAATCAAAGAATAACCTGATGATCTCAATCTTCCCTTTAAACCTCATACTTCTGGTTTCTTCATGTTCAAGGGACCTTTACCAAAACTGGTTTGACCAACATCAGCATATGGAGAAGATTTGAACTTCTACCTTTGAACTTCATGGGCTTCATCTTTGTCTTCCCTTAAGCTGCTTCGAGGACTGTAGGAGTAACAATTTGAGTTTCTCCACCTCAGCAACACAACGGGATATCAAAGCGTTGAAGTCTCAATATCTTCACCTACTGTGAAAATAAACGATTCTTCATAAGTTCTCCATTACTTCCCTTTTCCTCTGTATACTTTATGGAGAATAATACTTTCAACAAGGCACTTGTCTCAATACCAGATGAGACAGTGTACCTCTGGGAGACTTTATTAAGAAACTCCTTCGCTATGTTTGCATCCAGAAGTTCACTTTGCAGATGGTTAGGTATGGATTTCTTAATAGTCGTCAAATATAATCTGTTAGACCAATCCTAGGATTAATAGGCTGTTTTATGAGCAGTCGAGCTCATGGATGTAAGTGGAGATGGCTTACTCGTCCATATGGCCATTTCAACTACAGCTATCTCCATAACCTTCAAAACATCCTTCGTCTAATTCTCTGTCCAATTCTTTATATTGAAACAATAAGGGTTTCAATGGTGATACTGATTTAGTTGACTGAAAAGGTGATTTCAAGATAATAATCTTTAAATCAGCATTATTGTAGGACAACAGCGATACTAAAGCCATTAATAGTATCTTTCCTGAAAATCCGATCACACATATTATGAAACACCTTTGGGCTGAATACATAATATGTGTGCAATTAGACTTCCACACATAAAAGCGATCGGAGTACAAACCATCAACTCCGATGATACTACCGCCTTTGGCTGAATAGATCACTTGAGTAACAGTTTTCATCCATCTAATGCTTTTATGCACATCTCAAAATTTTATGTAAGGCCAACACCTTTGAGCAGAATAACCAAACATAAAATCAGAGATATCCCTAACATGCAAGCAAAACAATTCCAAATACTGACTTGAAAGGTCACTTTAGAGACTACATTCTCATCAGCATCCAAAAAGTCCACAAACACAAGAGATACATCTTTATGTCACCCTCACATTCTTTATGAGCATACTGTATGTGACAATGTAACCTCAATAAATGCAAAAATTCAAATGCACAATCTCATTGTCACATATACGTGCTGAAGACATTCTCCGAAAGCTTCATTTGAGACCTTCGTAAAAGAAAAATCTCAGTAGAGTGACTATTGTGCTTCACCGGATACTGAACTGACCTCCTGAGGCACGAGAACCTCATGCATGTCCCTTATGACAAGCTCATTGCACGAAAATTCACTCAAAAATGGCTTCAGAATGTCTCAATTCCTTTTCCAATTGATTATCATGCAATTCTGAACACTGAAAATGAGACTCGAGACACGATACCCTCATGCATCTCCCTCATACGTAGTCTGAAGCATGAAAATTTAATCGAAATCAGATTTAGAATACCTCAATTCTTTTTTCTAGAGTTAAACTTTAATTTATTACTAATATAATAAATCCAGAAAAATAGAAAAAGGTTACTTTATAAATTTTCGGAACCCGAAAACTGACTCAAAATACCCCGGGGTACCTTATGAGAAATTTGAAATTTTTGGAGTTTTTATTTTGCGCTGTAGATGACGTCAGCAGTCCGTACGACTGATGTCATCATGCACATCAATGCGCGTGGCCGAAGGGCGTACGTGCAGCCAGACGTGCATCCCAAGCGTCTAGCGAGTGTGTTGCACGTGCCCCCATATCCAAAACGCGTGAACACTGCACGCATTGACACGTGTCGCACATCCAGCGTGCCACATGTGTGCAGCGTGGACGACCCGGATGGGAGGGGGGCTCGTGCGCGGCATGCCCCCGCCGTTCCACGGGGGCGCGAGTTACGTGCAGCGCACGCGCGACACTGCAGGACGTGGCTCATGCCACTACTGTAGCGCCATCGTGCCCGACGGTCTCCGTCGCCCTCCGACGCCGAAGGCAATTTTCGGCTTCTTGGAAGTCCGTTTTTCACTCCATTAGGCCCGTTTTTGACCCATTTTTTGTAGCTAATTTTATGTAGACTACTTTTACGTAATTATATACATAAAAAAACTAAAAAACGAATCAATAATGAAGGAAAACCAAATGAGATGAAAAACTGAAAAACCTTCGTTTCCGGCAATCCGATCACGTAACCGCTCTGATACCACATGATAGTACGTAGTGGGAGCCTTATTACGTACCCCGGATCTACATGAAAAGATTAAAAACGAAGAAGGTAATGCGGAATACCTAGATTTCAGTTTCATCTCTGATTCCGATATCGATTCCGAGCTCCAAACGATTCCGAATCTCCCGGGACCTTTAGTGGAAAGTGCTCATCGACTAACGGGCTAAGCCTTTCTATAGTTTCCTCAAATCACGAGCTCTTTTAACTGGTCAGAGAACTTTATGCTTGTGAAATCTCTCTTGAGTAACTGCAGGAAACCTTCACCTTATATAGCTTCTATATCGGATTTCCCCATCACAAAGCTGATATGAACCCAGTTCACACTAATCGGGACCCATTTTTTATCCGAACTTCGACCTATTAATCTATATTATTTATTGGACCACTTTATTATCTTTATCTGGATCAAATGGCGTAATTTAACCGATAAATTATTTAAAAACCAAAATTGCAACTAATGTTGTCCAACTTTATGAGATATGGACAAAATTGTCCCTAAGGACAAAAATGTCTAACACAATAGGCCTACACCAACGCTTCTTTTCCCAAACTTCTCCTAGCCACTGGATGCTTTTACTGTGTTACAGCAGACAGAATGTATAACATGCTTATTTCCTTTGTCCATTGTACCAAATATGCATGGTTTTTCACATATCCAGTGAACTACAAAAGTTTCTTACGGGTTCACTTAGCTGAGACCATTTGATCTTTGTTGCTTTTTTTTTGCATAACAATAGTAATAAATTGAAGTACAAACAACGTCTGCACATTAGAACAATGCAAACTAAGGGCCAACATCATCAAAAGTAAGTTGTTTCACATTAAAAAGCATAATATTATTTCATCACTGACTCGAAACAAACTTCATTCAAGAAAATTCAGCACAGAAGAAAAGGCTTTCGTAGCAAATAATTTGATCACAAGAAAAATATACTGCTTATTGGACAAGAGATACAAAACATAGGAAGCCTAATGTTTTTGCCACCAATCCAGAAAACAGATGTTAGAGCTGCAAACACTCTTACGTGCTTTCCTTTGCCTGTTTCCTGGCCTCTTCCCTCATTACTGCTCTGACATAAATTTCATAGCAACAACCTGAGACACATATTCAACAAAAGAAAGTGAGATCATAGCCTATGGACCTGCCAACAAGAAAACTATGAAAGGAGACTGCAATTCTTGGTGACTCCCTAACAAGATGCAGATGTTCTACAGTTTAAATGAACAAATGGCATCAACCAAAAGAACAAGAAGTTAAAAGAGATCTGTTGAAAAACCGCTTTCAACTAATGAGAGTGGCATCAGAACAAGTTGAAGAGCAACACATTAAGTACATAACATGTCTATGTATGATGTGATAGAACAATAGCAGGAAGTCAAAATTGATGAATGAGGTCGCTAATTTATGTTCTTTTAACTTTCTTACTCAATTCCATGCTCTGCTACTTGAGAAATCTCCTTAAAGCGAGATTCAATCAAGAGGTTAAGTGAAAGCCATTGGGATCTCAGCATTTAAAGATTAAGGTAAACCAATAAAATGATGCTCTTTCTAGCAGAATAGCTATTTGCAGTTAAATGAAAGACGATATAAAGTTATGAACTGCTAAGTAAGGAAACTACTAACTTATCAGGTCCCAATCAAAGGGAAACTGTATCACCTCAAAGACATCTGTTAGATGACATGAAAGGACAAGCGAAGAATAGAAGCAGCGGGTTGGTACTTCCTAACAAGTATTTTCTTCTACTATTCATCTCTTCAAGTTTGAACTAAGAAACAAGCCTGAATAGAATTGAAGCCCTCACCCTGAGCATTCACGCCACATAAAAACAAGGTGGAAGAAGGAGCACCATTCATGAGTGTCAAAAAGGCCAACAAATCAACTTTGCAAAATCGATTTAGTTTGATGCTATTTATTAACATGCAGTGAGTTTGAAAATTTATCATCTACAAGCACCCAAAGAATGCAAATATTAGCAGAATCGAAGGATCGACAGTGGAGATAAATTTCAAGATGGCATTTAGCTTCCCTGTAACACTCAAATTCTGTGCTTTTTCCAGGAGTTGAAATTCAAACACTATAAAGCTCTAGTAAAGAGAGCCTAACACATAATAACTTGTTTTAACCATGTACCACACAATTATTTCAGTCTCAGATGGAATTTACAGACAAGCAATGGATCCTTAAACTCATACGACTTCTGTACTGGAAGTCTTCTCTTCCTGAGTCCCTAAGAAAACACTATCACTGATTGTCATATGCGTTGATCACTTCCAAATTTGAAGATTGCCAAATGCTAAGGAATGAATGGCTGCATATATGTAGCAAAAAAACACCAGCTTACCCGCCACAACAACAATGGTTAGAACATCTCCAACTCTTTTGAGCACCCTCACACTTTTCTTATGAGATTTGAATCGCTTAAGCGCTGGGTCTTCTGCCAAGAGCTGCAAAGTTATCAAATGAAGTAAATCACCCACGACTCTGCTACCACTAGAGCTTCAAAAAATACCAAAGGTATGCATACCATTTCCATTCCTTAATACTGTAAAGAACAAAGCTTTCAATCGTTTATTCAATGAAAGAAAGTCGCTAACAATGTTAACCAAGAAAAACTCACAGCTTTCTCGCGAGGCCCTGGTTCTATATGAAATCCGCGACGCGAAAGGGATACAGACTCATCTACCTTCTTCAATTTGTTCAAATGAAAGTTTCAGAACATAATAACGAGTGATGGAGACAGAAAAAACTGAAACGAAAAAGCACCCATAAACAGAAATAGAAATTATTCTATACTTACCTGAGAGTGAGATCGAAAGGGGGAAGAAATGACGGAATTTCTGAGCAGGAAGGCCATTATTCGGTCAGCTCAAAATGGGCAGCCAGTATTGAGAGAGATGAAAGCGACCAAACTTAACAAGGGCTTTCTTTGCAAATATGATAATAGATCTGTAACCCTCTAATTTGTTTCTTTTTCTACTTCTGTCCCCACTTCATTTTGTTTTCACTGTTTCCTCCCAAAATCACTTTAACCGAAAAGAAAAACAGCATAAACTCAGAAAGGTTGTGTGGAATGAGGAGTGAAAATTTAACCATGTTAATTAATTTTGTAATTCAAATTCTACAGAATTTCAATTAACAAATTAATTATTTTGGACCACAAACATAAGGACAAGAGCGGATGGGAATCTTGTAAATTTTAGTGAGTCCTTAAATTGCCACGTACGTGAAGGAGTACCTACGAATGAAACTAAACTAAACTCTAGGCCAACTTACAACTCTGGTTTGTGGTTTCGAAGCCACACAACGTAAGATGGCGATGAGAGTGTGCAATTTAGCTAGACAAAGAAACCAACTTGTTATCAACTCAATTACCAACCGTTTGAGCTTCAGATTTCACCAATTCCCTTCGCGTCCCCTCCAGCTATCTGGCTCACAATCCTGTTTTCAAACCGGCAAGTATATTTTTCGTCTTTATACCCGCTATTTTGATTAGTTTCTGGAATCAGTTTGTTCTCGTAGGTGCATCATTTTCTTGTTCTGGAAGATTTCTGAACTGGGTTGATCTCTTGTGTTGTTAAAGAGGTGAAGAATTGTTGTGAATGTGGCTGATTGCTTATTTGCAGAGTTCAGATATCCAATAGGACCAATACGTGCAGTGCATGAGGCTACCGTGGATCCTATAACCAAAAAGAAAGAAATTAAGGGAAACTTGCCAGAGAATTGGAAGATTAAAATGCTGTACGATGGAGATTGCCCACTTTGCATGCGCGAGGTATGCAACTTAGTGACACATTAATTCCGATTGTTTACTTTCCATTGGCTTTAAAATCTTAGCTTCTTTGTGAAACTAAATTCCAATGTCAGGTCAATATGTTAAGGGAGAGGAATAAAAGCTATGGTACTATCAAGTTTGTAGACATAAGCTCCGATGAATACTCTCCAGAGGACAATCAAGGACTGGATTACAAGACTGTATGTCAACTGTTTATACAATGCCTGCAGTATTATAGTCTTTATTGAAGAATTTACAGTAGCAGTTGTAAGGGTGGTTGTTTTCTTTGTAGGTTATGGGAAGAATTCACGCAATCCTTTCAGATGGAACAGTGGTCACAGATGTGGAAGTAAGCCTTAACTCTTAAGTGGTCTGGTTCTATATTAAAACGTCTGTTTCTAGATTAGTGTTAATGTCTGCTTCTTAATTGATGTATGACTAACAGATTGTGCCGTTTTGTTATTAAGTCCTTACTTCCTTTATGATCCAGTGCAACCATCAGGGAGCTACTCAGAACTCCTTTAGATGCTTGCATACTATATAGAAGTTTATGATTGGACAGTTGCGAGCATAGCAATTTAAGCTAGCTCATCGTTTCAATAAATTTTGCTTTTAGTTGTCTTGGGCTATGTTTGGTTGGGTGGTTATTAATGGAATGAAATATTATTTCTATCTTTGAGAAGAGGGTTTATAATGAAATGGAATGAATAGGATGAAAGAGAGGGTTTTACATTATATCATATTCCATCCTAAACAGTAAAAATAAGTTAACTCTGATTTGGGGAGTTTCGGATGGAATGTAAATTGATAAATAATATTTTACTATATTACATTATGAACTTTTCTTTCAAGCAATATCTATATTACATTAAAAACCCTTCTTTCAAACAATATTTCACTATATTATATTATGAACCTTTCCATCCTTCCCAAAAAACATTTTTTTAAATATTACATCCATACATTCATTCCGTTATAAATCATTCTATTCCATTAAAAACCTCATGTCCAACCAAACATAGCATTAAGCAAGTTTTAGAGTGCTAAAAATGTTTTGAGGCCTTAATCAGGGCCATTGCCTAAATAGAAAATCAAGTGTCATTAATGCCTAATCAGAGTTCTTGCTCTGATGGTCTGATTTCTTGCCACTGATATTAGTAAGGTGAAGAAACTGCTTCACATATATAAACAATAAAGACCGGATATGCTAAATATAGGGATATATTGAAACTAGTCGGTTCATCTATGAGTGCTGAGGCACTATAAGTTAAGCCGTTCAGAACTGATGACTTTATCTTGACAACTTCTGCAGGCATTCAGGAAACTGTATGAACAAGTTGGTCTTGGATGGGTTTATGCCATCACCAAATGGGAACCTGTAAGCATCAATCTTTAAGAATGCAGTTTCCTAGATCTAGTATTTTCCTTTTGAACTTGTTATTTTCTATTTCCACTTACCAGTGACAGGAAATCATGCTATTTACAGATAGGAACTATAGTTGATGCTATTTATGGTGTCTGGGCTAAGTATCGTCTTCAAATAACTGGTATAATATGCCTCTTACCCCCATTTCAGTGTCCATTCGTAGTCCACTATTCTTTCCTTGCTAATTGCTATAATATTTCAACCACACGGTTCTGTTACTTTCAGGCCGACCACCATTGCAAGAAATTCTGGAAGCGCGAAAGAAAAAGGTAGGAATATCAAAGAATTTTCCCATTATTAACTATTCTGTTCATGTTTTGATAACCTTTTTATTTGGGCAAGTAAATATTAGAGTAAATTCCTGTTCAATAAAAAACATAAAGGCCAATCAATAAAGTAGCTCCAAGATGGTGGCAGGAAAGCAGTTCTATTGACTTGGATTTGCATACGAGGCTTACAAATTTCCTTTAAACAAACGAGTGCTGCATCTGATATGACCTTGAACTTTAAAATGTCTACATATAATCATATAGGAAATGTTTTAGGAGACCTTTTCTTAAATCTAAAAAGGCCCATCAAGCCAATATGGGGTTATACAGTTGGAGATATCCTTCCTCTCATCTCCAAGACAATCCCAGCTATCTGGGAATTATACTGTATACCCTATTGCTCTTAGCGAGCGAGAGAAAATTAGTATATGTACTTGAATTTCATTTGTTAGTTAGCACTTGCCAGAAAAAAGCACCGTTGCCATCTTTCCTAGTATGCTAGGTTGCATAGCTCTTGCTGGAAAAGCTTTTGTTGATTGGGAGGTATTTGGTTTTTTGAGAGATGGATGGAATTTTGATTTCTCTCGCAGGATGAGGCATGCGGTGACAGCAGTTCCTGTAAGATGTGAGGTTTTTCATAGTTATTCGTGACATCTGCTTAGATCGATCAATTGCAGTCCTATTTATGGTTAGTGACATCTGCCTAGCTCGATCACTTGCAATGGTCTGCCATGGCCTTAGCGGACAAGTACTTACCTCTCTTCACAGGAAAATGCGTTGGGTTGTCTTTTTCTGATTGTGACGTGACCTGATTTTTCACATAAATACAGACGAAAGCTTTTCTTCCTTGTACATTTGCATTTCGTGGATCATAAGAAGGTACTTTGTATACGTGAACTGCTTCAGATATCATGGTTCAGGAGACAAGCATAACAGAATATGTAAACATGAGTTGAATGTAACGAAAACAAGTGCATGCTTGGCTGTTATTCGCATTCTTTTATAACTTAGTATCATTTCCTGGTAGGTTTAATGATTCTCAGTCGTCGACCAACCAAGTGAACTTTAGCTCCATTTCATTGATTCTTGAAGGATAGTGGCACCTATGCTTTGTTTCTCTCCATCACATTCGCCAAAAATTCACTAATATTCCTATCAGAGCTTCCACCTCTGCTGACAGCTTTCTTGGCAAGCTCTGTCCATTTGTTGATATTTCCCCTAACTTGTCTACTACTCTCTCCTTCCATAACTTGCCTTATGCACCCGTAAAGCTCTTTCCTAGTCAGGATCCCCTCTTCTTTTCTCTTGGCTCTCACTCCCACCTTCCATATATCCTCCACAAACTTGGCATTAGTTGGCTGATCAGTACCCTGAGCCACACATACCATTGGCACCCCGAGGCTCACTGCCTCTAATATCGAATTCCATCCACAATGCGTGACAAAGCAACCCACAGCTTTGTGAGCAAGAACTTGTAGTTGGTTGCACCACGTCACAACAAGCCCCGTCTCGCCAATTGAGTCCATAAACTCGCCTGGTAGCTTGTTCTCTGACCCCTTAAGAACCCACATAAAGGGCCTGTTGCTTGCTTTAAGACCCCATGCTATTTCTTGAACCTGTTCATCTGATACACTTGCCATGCTTCCAAAAGACACGTATAGGACAGACCCAGATGGTTTTGTCTCTAACCATCTCAGGCACTGATCAGTGGTTGGTTCCCAGAGACTTGCCCCATAAGCTGTATCTCCTTCAATTTGTTGGTCGAGGTAGGCAGATGGCACCATTGGACCGATCATCTTCACTGGCCATAGTCCCTTCATGACCTTCTCCAGCTTTTCAATAGAAAGAGCAGTGAACATATTAAAAAACCTGATCTTTAGACGACTATTAATGAATAGGCAGATGAAATATGAATGAAATCTAATAGTATAGGTAAACCAGGAACTTTTGGCCTTTAAAGAATCATAAGCTTCAGAAGCAAATAAGACTATTATACAATGCAATCTAATTTCCTTCTTTCTTCAATTCCAAAGATTCTGCCTTACTTATTCCTCCTTTCTTTCGTTCCATGACTGCAAAAATCCCTGATAAATCACCCAAAATCTAAACAATCTATCACAGTATAATTGTAATCATTTTTATACAATAATGTTTGTTCATAACAACAAGATTGGAACTTTAAGAATTATTCTGTAAAAATATGCTTCAATGATCTATGCTGTGTTGGAGGAATATCTATCAGATCTGATCGATTACCTACGGCAACCCAACAGGATGCTAATCCTTACCCTAATCAGTTTATTGCCCTCTTCAGCTCAAATCTTAGTATATCTTCATATAGAAATCGATTTATTTTCCTAGTTATGGGAACTATGCAAGTGGAAAGTGAATCATTCACCTCAGACTCCAGCTCTTCAAAGGAGTTACATAACACCCAATCATTTTCAGTTAATCTGTAGAACTTCTCCATGACAACTGCCAAATAAGCAGAGTGGCTCGTGGGATTTGCCAGAAAACTAGGCAATTCATGAAAGGCCAGTACAGGAAGTCCAGGCAAAGACAAGCTCTCTATTTCAGGGTTTACAGGAAACGTGAATAGACCATCGACAATATGCCAGTACATGGAGCAAACAGAAGCAGAATTCGTCAAAAAGGTAGCTGCATATATCCCAAACTCTTTAGCCACCTCGAGAGCCCAAGGCAACAAGGAGTCGTACACAATACATCCAACAGGAGAGCCTGAGGCATCAAACTTGTTTATGAGCTGTGCCAACGTTCTTGATCCGACGGCTTTGAATGACTCCAGGTAGGCTTCCACACTTGAGGCTTGCTTGAACCCACCTTCATCGAAACCATCGGAGATGGGCTCGACGTGAACATTGGGTGCATCAATGGAGTTAACAGTATAATAGGTGGTCGCAAAAGTGGTCTTGAGTCCTCTGGAGGCTAATAGTTTAGCGAACTGAAGCAGGGGGTTTATGTGGCCCTGCGCAGGATATGTAAGGACTATGACATGACAACTCTTGTTCTCCATCACCTTAAGACTAGGTTGGGGGTTTCGTATACTCTTGGCAGTGAGTTTTTGATTCAACCGGAAAATGTGGAACCATTTGGCCTTCGAGTATATGGCTAGACAATGTGGGGGTGCGGGTGGATGGGTGTTGAAGTTTCTACCTTTTGACTTTTTAGACTGAACTAAACCTTTAGAGTACGCAATAATTATGTATACAATTAATTGTTTAATAAATAAATAATTTAAAATTTAACCATAAACTTGAATCAATTATTGGTAATAAATCCTATGACCTGCGATTCCTTACATTTAATGACCGTAGAAAGTAAAATAATATTATTAAATTGCTCTTCACAAATGAACTCTAATATTTTCATCAAAACATTTCGACAAAATATTTATTTTGAACTTTTTAATTAGGCCTCCGTTACAGCCATTTTGTGGATCCCTTACGTTCTACGTGGTAAGTATGATTCAAAAATAAAAAATTGAAAACAATAAAATTCTCTCACTCATCTCTTCTCTTTCAAGTTCTTTAATTACCATTAATTAATATTTCTTTACAAAAAGAACTACTTCAAGAAAAATATGTCAAATATTAGTCGATGTTTTATCCTGTTATGTTTAGGCATGGTGTAAATATAGCCAAAGATCCATCAAAAGTTTTCCATATCCAAGATGAAGAATCTATGTTAAATTCCTAGTAAAGTTTGGTTTTATCGATTTTTTATTTTACTGTTGAAGTCATCTATCTATTCTCTCCAAGTGAAATGTACAAAAAAGAAAAGAAAAGAGTTCAAGTGTTATATGAATGAGTGACATAAGTAAGATTGAAAATTTGTCAAATTTTTGTGTTATATATGTACCAAAGTTTTACTTAGTGTAATAAAGGTTTTCTTGTCATCTAATTTAGTCCTCCACAAATTCAACAAGTGGTGCCAGAGTAATAGGTCGAGAACTAACCATCACGTATGTTGAGAGCTCGTGATTAGGGATCATGGTTTAGCAAGGTATTGCTCCTGCGCAATGTGAGCTATGAAGTTTGCTGGATTGGGATTAAACTTCATTAACTAAAGGAAATAATCAAGTCATTATGGTTGATATATCTATCTCGGTAAGAACTCTTATAAAGCTTAAGAATTATTATTATATACTTAGAGTACTCATATGTAATTCTACCTACTTGGTCAAGATTTGTGGGAAATTGTTAGAGGCAATGAAACATCACCTCTAACAGAATAAGATGATCTTAAATAGTCGAAGATTAGGTCGATAAACCAATGTATGCTTTATCAATTTTGGTGGAGGATGACTTACTTCGACATACTAAGGATGTGAAGACCCTTAAGGAGTCATGAGACACTCTCGCTAGAATTTGTGAGAATAAATGATGCCAAGCTCCCACAGCTAGAGAACAAGTTACTATCAATCTCGCAAAGAGATACGACAAGTGAATACTTTACTAAAATTAAAACTTTACGTAAAGAATTTTTAAAATTTAATTATGAGAATCAAATCATTAAGATGAAAAGTAAGAAGATTTATAATCCATACATTGTGTTTTGAGTTTAACGCACTTGTCATAATAATTTACGGCCAAGTAAAAGTGCCAAATTTGAATGAATTAGAAAATATATTGGTCATTTAAAAGGCTTTAGAAAACAAATGTATAAAGCCTCAATTAAGGATGAAGAGAAAGCTCTTTTTAGCATTACAACGAGCATCCAAAACTTGTGAGATCAAAAAATGGAGAAAAGTCCAAATATGAAGGATTGCAGAAAAGGAAATGAAAAAGGAGTTAGTAATAAAGGGAAGCTTGTCGTGACTATGATCAAGTGGAAGACAAGACACGTCAACATAAAAATAATCAATGTTTTGTTTGTATAAAAGAGGCCACTACGCTCTCGATTTTCAATACAAAACAGAAAAACGAAATGTCGCAATATCCTCACAATCCTAAGTTGAAAGTGAAAAAGAATGTGACTTTTAAACTTCATATGCTATTACAGAACCAATAATTGGTAAATGTAATACATTCACACGCCCCAAAGCTGAAACAAAAGAAGAGCAAGCTCTTGTCACATTGAGTGATAAATGTATTAATTATAATAAAGATTGGATGGCAAATTCTAGTTTTTCTAATTATATAACAAGAGATAAAGAAAAACTATTGAGCCTGATAGAATATGAAAGGGAGCGAGTTATTGTCACTACAAATAACTCAAGGCTACCTATCACTCACATTGACGAGACATTGGTAGTGCCTCGATATAATTCAAAATAAGTGCAATTGAAGACATGTTTCATAAACTTGGGATAAAGAAGAATTTGATATCAATTTTACGACTAACATCCTCAGTAACTATGTAGTATTTGGACCCAAGGATGTGAAAGTTTATAGGAATTTGAGACCAATGAGCACACCACTCATAGAAGGATGAAAGTTAAAGTCTATCTATTTAATGTCAGTATAAATAGACTATGTAAAAAGGACTATAAG
>JAOTAX010140303.1:0-16851 GCA_025629825.1 Erythroxylum guanchezii | reverse complement strand
AATTATTAAACTAAATTTATTTTTGGATAATTGAAAAAAGAAAAAATTCTTTTAAAATTTTAATAATTATCAAATTTAATTTTATTTTCGGATGAATGAAAAAATTTAATTATTTAAAATTGAAAATTAATTAAAATAAAATTATTCTCGGATATTTACAAAAATTAATTTACTAACAATCTGCGACGTTTGGGCTATGGCATTTTATAAACGTCGCAGATAGCTTGATGGTTTCCATGACGTTATTTATAAATGTCATGGAAACCATTACAATCGATGACATTTTCTTAAGACGTCACTGATTACTCGACCTTTTGCTGACGTTTTCCAAAGCGTCGCTGAATGTGTAGGTTGTCTGCGACGTTTTCTATAAAACGTCACGAAAATCGTTTCCCTACACCACAATCGGCGACGTTTTTTAAAACATCACAAATAGGCTTCTCAGACATTTATTGACCATTTGCGACGTTTTTAAAGCGTCACAGAAGGGGTACGTTTCTTGTAGTGTAGTATTGTACTTGTACAAGAATAAGAACTCATAACTGTACAAACAGAGGTTCCTAGGGTACAAGAACTAATGCAGTTGTGAAGATCCACTATAGTGAGATGACCTATTATCCCATCTGATTACATAGTCTATTTGGGTGAACAAGACTATAATATTAGACATGATGTGGATCTAATCACTTTTATAGAAGTTATTTTTAGACCCCCATGCAGATTTATGGTAGGATGCAATGAAGGATGAGATGCAATCCATGAAGCATAACAAAGTATGGGAGCTAGTTGATTTGCCTCAACATTACAAACCTGCTAGTTGTAAATGGTTGTTTAAGACCAAAAAGAACACTTAGGGTAAAGTTAAGTGATTTAAGGCTTGATTGGTTGCTAGAGGCTTCACTCAAAGAGAAGGGTTTTACTTTAATGTTACCTTCTCTTTTGTATCCTCTAAGGATTCATTCAGAGTGATTATGGCAATAGTAGCTCATTCTAATATGGAGCTACGTCAGATGGATGTTAAAACCACTTTCCTGAATGGAAACCTTTATGAAGAGGTCTATATAGAGAAACCTAAAGGATTTTAGGATCAAGAATGACTGACAAGGTTTGCAAATTGAGAAAATCGATATACGATTCGAAATAGACTTCCAAACAGTGGTACCTAAAGTTTGATAAGGTTTTAAACTCTTTCAGCTTCGTGAAAACAAAGTTGAAAGATGCTTGTACTATAAGATCAGGGGGAGCAAAGTTGTCTTCCTATTGTTGTATGTGGATAATATATTGCTCACATCAAATGACTTAGTGAAACATCTTTTGTCCTAGGCATTCAGATTCACAGGACAGATCTCAACACTCTTTAGGCCTCTCATAAAGTGCATACATTGAGCAAGTGTTACAAAGGTTTAATATGGTTTACTGTAAACCTGTTTTAGCACCAATCTCTCATAGTAAGAGATTATCTTTGGCACAGTGTCCGAAGAATGAAGTAGAGAGAGAGGCCATAAAGAATGTTCCTTATTCTAGCGCAGTTGCTAGCCTGATGTATGCCCAGGTGTGCACTAGGTCGAACATTGCATTTGTTATTGAACTGTTGGGTAGATATCTGGCTAACCTAAGGATAGACCACTAAAATGCAATTATACGAGTGTTGAGATACTTAAAGGGAACCAAGGATTATATGTTGACATACAAAAGGGTCAACAATCTAGACTTTATAGGGTGTATAGATTCCAATTTTGCTATGTTTTTGGATGATAAAAAGTCCGCTTCAGGTTACATTTTCATGTTAGCAGATGGTGCAGTATCATGGAAGAATGTTAAGTAGATACTAGTGACTTCCTCAACAATGCATGTAGAGATTGTAGTATGCTACAGGGCTGCTTCACAAGTGGTTTGGCTCATATTCTTGATTTTTGAGTTGTCTATGGTTGATTTAGTGACTAGACCCATTTGGTTGTGTTGTGATAATCTTGTTGTTGTATTGTTTAATAATAACAATAAGAATATCACAGGGTCTAAGCATTTGGAGGTCAAATACTTGACCATAAGGAGCTAATACATAAAGGTGACATTGAGGTGGAGCATTTGAGGACTGAGGAGATGTTAGCTAATCCTTTAACTGAAGGACTTCGACCACTTGTGTTTGAAAGACATGTATATAGTATGAGTGTATTGAAGTCTCTTTAGACACTGTTAGTTAAGGACCATTATGTTTGCTCCTTGTATGTTTATACACTTTGATGTATTATGACATTATAGTTATTGATTAATAAAGATGATCATATTTTATCCTCAATAATATTTGTTATTAGACATTGTCATAATACATGTGAAAGTCTTAAGGTCTGTGTGGATTTTAAACATTTTAAAGGTCATTGGGCATATATTTGGATTAACCTTGAGCCTATGTCATTAGGACACATATAATCTAATAAGTATATCTATGGATTTTAACATGACATAGGGGGATATAAGGGTTTAATCCCATAAAGGTTTTCTTTAATGCAGTTTAGTATTTGGTAAGAGAAAATAAGATTTCTCTGATACAGTTTCTCAAATGCAATTTAGTATAAAGTTTAAAGAAATCAATACCTACAAATGGAAAGATGACACATATCAGATCATATAGGTATCAGCTGAGTTTGTCACACTCTATTTTCTCATTCATGTTAATGAGGTATTAGATATCAGTGATTGTATTGTATCTATGTCACACATAACATATGTATTTGATATTTTTCTGTATCGAAAGCCATACGGGACAGAATAAGGGACTTTCATTATCTTTGGATCAACTAATTTTTAAACCTGGTCAACTAATACAATAACGTGGCTTAACTGTATTTCGAACTGGTTTTAAACTTGAGCCAATACTGCAATTAATTATTGTCTAAAAACGAGAATGTTAGATATTTTCCTATAAAGATGGACAACAATTAATTACATTTTATCGATTTTTCATTAACTTATCAATTAGGTTACATAATTTGATCTAGATAAAGATAATAAAGTGATCCAATAAAGGATTTAGGTGAATAGGCCGAAATTTAGGAGGAAAATAAAACTCGATCAGTGTGGATCAGACCCATATTAGCCTGTGATGGGGAAACCTGATATGGAAGCTATATATAGAGGTTCAAGTCTCCTATAATTACTTAAGTAATTTGTTAACGTAAAATTACTTTGCCATTTTGAGGTTCACATTTTAAGAAAATTATAGAAAGACGTTGACTACATACTTGTGAGTAATCCTGCGAAGGTACTGGTGGATTCGCGCTCATTTCGACCTTAGAAAGCTCCTTCGATCATTATAAAATCGAAATCAGATATTTTCATATTTCTTCATTATTTTCCTTTCATGTTCGATATGGAATATATAACTAAGACTTCTGTTACGTGTTACAAGATGATATCATTTTTTTATCTCTCTTTATTTGTATCTCTCCCCCTCTTTCTATGTGTATGGATGTTTTTCCAAATATTTATATATTTTGGCTAAAAGATCTATATATAGTTTTATGCTTTACGGCAATCATTTTCTTTCCGTGAAATTTTATAAAAATTATTCTAGGAATTGTTTTGAATTTATTTATGTGTTTATGCACATTTTCTAAGAATCAAAGCTAATGGAGTATGCTTTCAACTTGAAGATAAAGAATGCTTTCAACTTGAAGATGAAGAATGGAGATACTGAGCACAAAATTCACTTGAATTAGGCTTAATTAGGTAAATTTTCATTAACTAACTAGAGGAAGGATGCCTTTGATGAACAGGAGGAGTGTTTTCTTGCTAAAATCGCAAAAATCAGATGCTTTAAAGAGTTCAAAAAACTTAGTTTTCCAAAGGTTCATAACATTTTCTGGCTTTACCTAACTCGTTTTGATAATTCGACTTAGCCCGAGTCAAGTCGAGTTGGGACAAGTTGTTTTCATATGGGTCGAACTGAAGCAAGTAGGGTTAAGTTTGAATGAATTTCTAATTTGTTAGAGAGAAGTGGGGACATAAGCGCGCCTTCTTAAGCAATAGTCTAAATCATTTTCATGTTAGTCAATTTGGGCTTAAACAAGTCAAGTTGGGTCAAATGGTCTCGGGTCAAATTGGTTCAAGCCTATTTGAGTCTAGTCAAATTGTGTCAGGTGAACTGGGTCGAGGCAATCATGTTAGATGAACCGAGGCTAATATTATGTTAAAGTTAAATATATTTTTTTCGTTTAATTTAAGATTTTTGAATATTTAATGGCCACTTCTCTATCTCCATATTAGGTTTTGTTCAATAATGGTTCATTGGCTATTCATATGTCAGGACTAGATAAAAATTTCAATATATAGTAAAGGCTTTGTCTCTCTTTCATTGAAACCAAGGAATATAAGCCTACCTACCTACCATTTCACACCAGTGAAGATCGCAAACGTAGCTACCTTATAAGGCTCCTCCCACTACTAGTCCTCATTATAACCCTAGTTTTAAATTATGCAAAGACTTTGCTATTTTGTTTAGTTTTCAATCTGCTACTTTTTATCTATTCATTCTGCTGCTTTTTTTCTGGAAAATGCATTGGGTGCCATTGATCATGTCTAGATGTGATGAAAGAAACTTTTTACGTATAGCAACATTGATATTTTGACCATATATTTGACAGTTTGTTACTGACTGTAAGGGTTGTGAATACTATTCCATTGAAAAGTATTTAAATAGCTTTTGGATTACCATAACTATCTGGAAGACTTGCATAAATTCGTCAAAAACAAAAATCATCCTGCTATCAAAGAATTTCAACGGGTTCACACAATATGCTGCAATATTTGACATAACATGCTTCATATCTACCTAAGTAGTAACAAAGCATATGAATTAAAAGGGTAGGAACACCTTTTACCATTGTAAATTACACAGTGCCTGGGAAATTTGTACTTGGACTGGCATTTAGAGTCATCAAAGTAGTTGCAATGCCTCATATATGTGTCAAGCGACTTTTGCTTTTTAGTCGTTTGGCTACTTCAACCATCCATACTATTTTCTTAACCATTTATCATCCATAAGTGCATGTGATTAACCACTAAACAAGAAAAGATCGATTTAGTGACCTATGGTTCTGTTGTTGACACATATTTAGATAAACGACTATGTAAAAACTTAAATTTTGCTCTCAATAAATTGAACAAAGAAGATTTTCCCACGCTATGTACAGATCCTTTCGTGTTTAAGGCTCTTGGCAAAGGTAATTTCCACTCAGGCTTTATGGCTTTATGGAGTATAATAATCAGGGTAAACGAACCTACCAAAAACACATATTGCACTACCAAAGAAAGCGCTTAAAGAGATAGATCGAATCATTAAAGCATTTCCCTGGTCAGGTAAAACTGAGCATTCGAAGAATGCTAAAGTCAAGTGAAATTAGGTGGTGACTCCAAAAAAAATATGGAGGCCTCGGAATCCTTTCTACTTCTACTATGCAGAAGGTCCTAATGTACAAAAGACTATGGAAGCTGTAAACTAATCATAATGCCCTTTAGGTGAAATGGATCTATAAATCTCGCTTTAAAGGTGTAAATTTTTGGCAAGCTTCTTGTACTCGAGAGTTTTCTTGGATTCTTATCTTGCTGATGAAGTTGCAAGATTTTATTTATCCTTTCATTAAACACAAGAATGGAAATGGGAAAAACACCTGGCTCTGGTATGACAATTGGCTAGACTTGAGTCCTATTATTCTCAATTTGAGGCTACAACATTTAAGAAGCAGACTTTTGCTTAATGATAAGGTCTCTTCTCTAAGCTTTAATGGTCAATGGCAAGGGACTAGTAGGGGATTTAACACTTTGGCCCATCATCTCCCTTGCTTAAACAATGCACATATGGAGGACTCCATCATCTGGACTGTTGATCCAAGTGAAAAATTCTATAATTATTCATGTCGCAAGATCATTGCAAGAGGGCTACATGAAGTACCTTAGTCCTCTCTTTTATGGCCTAACTCTATTCATCCCAAAGTCTCATTTATCTCATGGTTACAATTAAAAATAGACTCAAGACTAAGAGTCAATGGCACAGACATGTGGACTCAACTTGTTTGCTATGCAAAATAGCAATCGAGGATAGAGAACATATTGTTTTCCTATGTAGCTTCTCAAAAATAGTCTAGAGTAGGATCCTACACTGTTACCAGTTATTAATTACAATTATACTTAGGAGCTTACTTCGGCTTGGGCTATTATGTAACATCCCATATGCTATATATATAAGAGACAACTTCTTCTTTTTCCCCATTTTCTTATATTTTCATTTTAACCCTCCTAAAAGCTAATATTCATGAATTTCCTCTCTTTAATCATTCTTCACCATTGGTGACTCAAACCGGTTAGTGTTATGCACCAATCTCTTCCTCTCGATGAGCCGCTCATAACCATATCCATTCAGTCGCCATCGTCACTGGAATCGTCACAAAATTAAGGAGAAAAATTGACAAAAAATGTCAATCATCTATCCGTCGCTTCCAGTGGTTGTTTCCGATCACAAACACCATCATTTGACTCGTCTCGACATCAGGAACAAAAGCCCCATGGTCTCGTCTCCAACTGCCACTCGGATCGCCACCGATCGATAGAAAAAGAGTTTAGGGTTTTAGCTTGTTTTTTTAATTCGTTCAAATCTGTTGAGAATTTGAGTATGTTGCTTTGGAGAAATCTGTTCTACTCATCAAGAGCTTTCATTTGGTATAAAAATTGTTGAATTTTGAGACTGAAGATTTTTTGATGATCGAAGGGAATATTCTGGTGACCAGAGGAACATTCCAATTACCGAAGGTATTGTTCCAGCCACCATTTTGGTCACTTTGGTGAAAAAAAAATCTAAAAATCATACTTATCATTTTTTTTCCTAAAGAATCATAGTGAGATTTTCAATGGTTTGCGAATTAAAAATCACGGAACGTTTAGGCGAGAATAGGAGAAATTTCTAAATTTCATAAATGGACTGCTTAGGCAATTCGGATGATATCTAAATTATTACTTGAGCCTAATAACTCCTAATTAGCATTGATTGATATATTTTCTTTCGATTTACTGGGTATAGCAAGTGCGAGACCCCATCGGAAGGTTCAAACGGACGAGTTCGGTTACCAAATAAGTTCATATCGACTTACTATTGCAGTTGTTATACCAGTAAATGAATAATGTTCAATGAATACAGGTTAGGTTCTTCTCCTACCTATATCGATTTGAACATGTTGAGCCAAATCTTCTTCATGTAAAACCTGCTTTATTAAGATCGGGAAAGTCATACGCTTTTATGAAACCATATGCTATGGCTTGAATCTATAGTCAATCCTATTTCTGATTGGAGCAGTTAACAATTGAATCCAATTTTTCCCATTATTTTCATATCTGTAACAGTGCAAACAAAAGGCCCAACTCCTAGTTGTTCAAGAATAGTGGCGTTAAGTTTCTTGATCCTTTGCCTTAGGATTACTCAGTTCTATTTCTTAATGGGGACAAGGAAAGGGATATAACTCAGCAGTATAGTGTCACTTAATGTGGTGGAAGTCATCAATTCGAGCCTGATTATCCTTAAACCCAATGTGAGTTTTTCTATTTTGACTTGCCCCCCCCACCATCGTGATCAAATGAAAATGGATAAGATGCTCGTGGGATTGACCCAAGGGGGTATGGATGGCTATATTTATATAAGAAACATTTTTTTTGCAATGGTCAACCCTAGAAAAAAATTGGTTGCTAGTTGGGTGAGTTCGATGGCTATCGGAGTTAAACCAATGACCATCGCGTTACAAATATGATACTTTAACCTCTGAGCTACAAATAGTCAATTTTGAAATAACAGACTCAATAGAATTAGATCAATCCTTTTTTTTCGTTAAGGAAGAATTTGAGAGACTACAAAGTGAATTATCCCTAGATAACATCTATTTAATTAAATTATTGATTTGTTTTGTGAATATCAATATTGTGGTAAAAATTTAAAATTGATTTTCATCTTCTTTAGAAAAAAAGATGAAAATCAATATAAATCCAATGGATTTAGAATGAATTCTTTGGTAAATCAATTGCAAAATGCTTTTTTGTTTCTGGAATGCCTAATATATGTTTTATATCTTCTATACGAAAATGTTCAATTTTCATAAGGTCTTCTTGAATGGTATTCAAAAGGTCTAACAATGTATGTATATTGGACCTTTTTAGGCAATTATAGATATTAGGAGTCAATTATGATTGGTCAATAAAAATATATTTCAATACTATTTGTTTTTTATTTTTCCTTAGTTTCGCCAATCTATCATGAATAGTAAAAAGGGGTAAAGTAACCTTGTGTTGATTTTTTTCTAAATGTAAATCTTCTTCTTCTGTATGCAGAAAAAGAATAAATCAATCAATCAAATTTTGGGAGGCTTCATGAAGTGCTTCTTTAAGAGTTAAACTTCCATTTGTCCATAATTCAAGAAAAAGTATTTCTTGCTTTTCATTCCCATTTCCATAAGAATGAACACTATGATTCGCATTTCGAACAGGCATTAATACAACATCTATAGGGTAGCCTCTATCTTGAAAGTTATTTGGTGGTTTTACACGATAGCCGTGATTCCTCTCGATTTATAATTCAATAGCCAAATTTAGTGGTTCCGTTAGGCTAGATATATTTTGTGTATTATCAATAATTTCCACATAATGTGATATGATGATATCTTGAGAAGTTACATATCCAAGACCTTTAACACAAATAGACGCGTCATGAATTCTATACAAATTACTTCTCAATACAATTTCTTTCAAATTCATTAAAACTTCATGTACTAATTCTTGAATACCAAGTATAGTAGAAAATTTGTGTGCTATTTTCTCATATTTTACACGTGTGATACATGTTCCTTCTATTTCTCCAAGCAAAGCTCTTCGCATTGCATTATTGATTATGTCGACTTGACCTTTCATAAGTGTAAACAGAATAAAGCATCCATAGTAAAGACGCTTACTGTCGGCTCTTGATTCAACACACTTCTACTGTAGTGTCCGAGTAGATATTGTTACTTTCTCTCAATCCATAATAATATTTGATCAAGTCATTGAATTATTTCTTTTTCTTGAAATTTCTTCAATTTCTATTTTGACACACATCTTTTTTTAGGGGTTTTGCAGCCATTGTGTGGCATAAGGGTTACATCCCAAACGAAATTTAATAGTATACCACTTCTATAAATAACTCTTAACATCGCATCTCTTCCGAGACCAAGACCTTTTATCATGACTTCTGCTCTTTGCATACCTTGATCCATTACTGTCCGAATAACATTTCTTACTGCGGTTTGATCTGCAAAAGGTTTCCCTCTTCTTGTACACCTGAATCCACAAGTGCCAACGAAAAACTAAGAGATCACCCAACCCCGTACATCGATAACGGTCACAATAGTATTGTTAAAGCTTGCTTGAACATAAAAAAACTCCTTTTGGTACTTTACATGGATTCTTACATGAACCCCATACGACTAATCCTGCGTGAACCTATTTTTGTTTTTTGTAAAGATTTTGTCATATTTTATCATCTCATAAATATAAGTCAGGGATCTATGGATATATCCATTTGATGTCAACGTAACTCTTTGATTTTGTACATAGGACGTTTTAGAGAGCTCCTGTGTAGAAAGATTATCCTTGTCTTTGTTTATTTATTAGGTTGGGACAAATTAATATAATTCGTCGTCGTCTACGTACTAGTTGACATTTTTCATAAATTTTACAAATAGAGGCTCTTATTTTTTCATTTGTCATTCCTTAATTCTGAATATACATACTTCTTTTTTGAAGAAAATGAATTTATTTTCATTTTGAAATCTTGTTGTGTATCCTTATGAAATGAAAGGAATGTTCAATTTGAAAAAAAACTACGTTGGATCTTTCCTAAAACATAATCTAAAACCATATCTTTCTTATCTAAACAAATCTGGTGAATACTATATGAAAGTGGTTCAGTAGTTAATAGCGTTAAGATTTTCGTACTGTACCGGCCGGTATCGACCGAAAAACAGTACGAAACCAAGCATTTTGGTTCCAATAATTGGTACCAATTGATACTGGTGATTTTCGATGGTACCGGCCGGTATTTAAAATACCGACCAAATACTAGCCGGTATCAGAAATTGTAAAAAATGGAAGGACTTTTTGAAAAAAATTACCTTCGTCCCTCTCCTAGTTTCTATAACTCATCCCTCCGAATCTCACATTTTTTGTCTCTCTCTCTCTCTCCCCCCTCTTTATCTCCCAGCCACCACCGTCTCTCCCTTACTACCTCATGTGTTGTTGTCGTTGGCCACTACTCCGTAATCATCTCTTCCTCACTTGGCCAACATCTACGCCAATCACAGAAGCCTCCACAACCAGTCAACCACCACTAGTTCCTGTTGCTACAAATTTGAACTACATACCTAGAATCAAATTTTTTCCTCGTAATTGTCCTTTGAAGTGAATCACACATTAATATAGACTTAATAATCGTTATATAAATGCACAAGAAGGGGAGTTGAATTGTGTATTCTTTTTCAATGGTCCCCTTTTTAACAATTTCTTTAAGCTTTCTTTTTCTCAAAACTTTTTCTAAATTTTCGTATGAAAATAGTAAGATTAAAAATTCAAAGTTAAGAGAGTTTGAAGAGAGTGTCGACATAATAGATTTATACTGGTTCACCCCAAACCGTGGGCTACATCTAGTCTTCAAAGATCTTTCTGAGATTTCACTATACTTTGCAAAGTTACAAGTATTCTTTGACTCCGAGCCTCTTCAGGTCTCTTACAACAAGTATTCTTTCACACTTAGGCTCTTTAGGCTATCTGCTTTTCTTCTTTCAACTGAAAGATGTTTCGAGCTTTTGTTACAGATAAGGATAGCTTTGCGTTTAGCACAATGAAATTTCTAGCTTTTTGAATCTCACTAACTCTTTTTCGAAAATCTCTACTTTTTTAGTCTTCGACTCTGACTCGTATTTGTAGCCTTCGTCTTCAACCGTTTCTAGATAACTACTTCTTTCTTCTTGTTTCTTGATCTTTGAAGATTCAGTTCTTCAGTTGAGTTCTGTAACTAACTCAAGCTGATTAGTCATCTGACGTGGTATCGGTTCTTCTGTCTCATTTTTAACTCTACGCTTCCATCTCACTTTTAGCTTTGCGCTTCCGTCTGACATTTTATCGTCTCACTTTCTATCTTCGCGCTTCCATCTGATTTTCTTTCGTCTGACTTTTGTTTTTGCGCTTCCGTTTGATTTTGCTTCCGTCTCACTTTCTATCTTCGTGCTTCCGTCTAATTTTCTTTCGTCTGACTTTTGTTTTTGCGCTTCTATCTGATTTTCTTTCGTCTGACTTTTGTTTTTGAGCTTCCATCTGATTTTGCTTCCGTCTCACTTTCTTTCTGCTTCGGTCTAATTATTTGGGCTTCATCAAAATCACTAATCGTGAAGTCAATTTGACTTAACAACCTTGACTTAAAAGAATGAAAGCTAAGACACAAAAGCATAATAAAGAAAAAACGCCTAAAAAGAAGGTGAATAGAAGAAACTAGAAAGTCGGTGGAAGGGAAGAGAGAGAACAAAAGCTAAAGCAATGTCCTATTGTCCTCTCATTCTAAAGCTTTCGTGTACTTATTTATTTAATTATTTTAATTATGTAAATGTATTATAAAATTGTAAATGAGCCCATTTATATTTTTATGAATATTTTTTATAATTCTAGTTAATATTATAAATTACACAAAATTTTGAATTTAAAATCTAATTTATCCTAAAATTATCCTTTTATATAATAAGTTTAATAAAGCCTTTTTACATTTTTAAATTTTAAATGAACAAAAAAGAAAATAAATCAAAATTTAGTAAGTAATAATGTTATAAATGAAATTATATTGACAACAAAAATGTAGTTTCTTTAAGGGTAAAAATATTATAAGTATATTGAAAACTCATTCAGCCAATTCATTTCTTATTTAATGCTTAATTAGTAATTTATTAAATAATTCAATTATCAAATATTATTTTGTATATTATTATACAGATGATATAATTTTATAATTTATATCTAAATTAAAACTTTTTCTCGTGGATAGAGAGACGAAGCAATCAAGGCCAATCTAAAAAATAGGTCTTCTTTATACACACCATATCTTTCAATCATTAATAAGACAACTTTCTTCTCCATTATTTGCAACTGGTCCATTTTTTAATCCTAGTGTCTATTTTAGTGTGCATTTTTTGATCTTAGCATGTATTTTAGACTAGGACATTTTTGGCGGATTGGGTTTCTGAAGAACCGAATTTGGTTTATGTGAATGATTTGGATTTGGAAGATAATCTTATATAAGAAAGTATTGAAATGTCAATTGGTGCATTAAATTTGAATGATAATGATGATGAAGCTCCTCTCAATGACGAGGATTTTGTACCAATTAATCACTAGGGTCAGTGCAGTTCTAGCAGGTATCCTCCCGTTGACGATTGAATTCCAAGTTTTTGTTTTTCATCTTCTTTTAATTTTACTTGTATTTGATGTTTATGTTAAATTCTATATATGTAATATAACTGTAAAGTTTTTGTTTCAGGTTTAACTTTTACTTGATCGTTTCTTCGTCATCAACTCTTTTTGTAAATTGTTTAAGGATATTTATTGTTCTTTTTATTGGATGTTTTGAATCTTTTGATGTAATATTATTTATTTAAATGATGAAATTGTATTATTGTAATATTTTAAATACTTTGTATTATTCTTAATTTTATATTTGTATGATGATGATTGTCTTTATTTATATTAATTGTGGTTATTATTTATATGTAAAATGTTTAAAAATTATTTTTATTTCATATTAAATTATTAATTGTCATTGTTATTTATTATTATGATTTTTGAAAACAGGGTTGATGTAAACAATAAACTAGTAAAGTATACAGTACAACAGTACAATATACTAATGGACTATTTTGCAAATTTTAAAAATTTTAGGGACTATTTTATAAATTTAAAAAATTACCCGAAACAGTATCCGGTACTGACAAGTATCGATATAGTACCTTACCAGAACTCAATCTGGTACCGAGTCCAGTACGGTATTCATAACATTGGTAATTAAGCCTTCCTGAACCCATTTTTGCCTTTCATTCTATTTTACTTAATTTTCGACTATTTCAGATTAAATAGATTCAACATAAATCAAATAGATGCAAAATAAATAGAATAAAAATAAATAGAATTGGCACTTTATGTGAATTATATATAGAGAAACGATATCTAAATAGATGAATGAATATGAAGAGTATATTATAGATTGATTGATATTAAGCCTATATCTTTATACAGATCTTTATACAGTTTAACTTTATATATTAGGATTTATATATTAGAATAACAAAATAAGATCCGATAGTGTGGTAGAAAGAAATATAGCCTATATCTTTATACAGATCTTTATACAGTTTAACTTTATATATTAGGATTTATATATAAGAATAACAAAATAAGATCCGATAGTATGCTAGAAAGAAATATATTTAGTGTTGCTTCTAGTCCGCCTGTATTTATCTACATTTATCTACGACGTGAAATTGGAATCCTTTGTAATTTTTTCTACAATCATTGATTAAGAAGTAAAAAGTCGAGTTTCAATAGTTTTTACGTAAATTATAAGTAATTAATTTTTTCTACAATCATTAATAGTTTTTACATAAATTATAAGTAAAAAGGCAGTAGGAACTAAAATGAACAATGTAGTTGCAATAAATGCAAGAATATTTACTTCCATAATCTTATCCTTTCTTTTTTCTTTACTTCGCAATAACTCGAGATTGAATCCTATAGAGATGATAACGTCTAGAAATTCAATGGGATGAATTCCATAGTGATGATTTCGAATTGGATCAATATCATGAATAACAATATATGAATTATCAAATCGATTCATCATCAAAAATGGAATAGTATAACATAGAAAGATCATTTATCCATACCTAATCACAAAAAATGTATTCCTAATCCAATTGAGAATTTCTTTTCATTACCTTTTTTTATTTATTATTTATTTATCATTTTTTCCATTCTTTTCTATAACTAGAAAACTATTGCCTTCCTTGTACAATCAGTTAATGAAATCTCATCTAACTGCCTTTACATTTGCATAAATTGTAAACTTTTTTTTAATGATCTAATCGAATTGGCCTATTGAAAGACAAACTCAATATCAATCTGGTATAGTTTGGACTCCCCACTTTGGAATTCCAAATAATGTACTAATCCACATATATTTCTATCAATCACTACTCATTGAAGAAATGAAAATTATCCTATTTATTTGTATTTGCTTTGATGAGAAATGAAAAACAAAAGATTAGTATAGTATTTGTTCTAAGATACTATAAAAAATGAATTGAAGAGAGAAATCCAATCCAAAAATGGAAAGATTTTTTTTTAGGAAAGAACTTAAGAAAAATAGGATTCAAGCTCTAAGTAAAACAAACAGTTTAGTGACCCCTAAAAAAAGGGGGTATTTTCGTCAATTTTGTAACACCTTGGCGGCATAGCCTAGTGGTAATGTGTGGGATGGTAATGTGTGGGGCTGCAAATCCTTTTTCCCCAGTTCAAATTTGGGTGTCTCTTGATCAACAAAACAAACGAAAGATGTGAAATACTTTATTGCCATTTTGTTGATAAAACTTATCGAATTTGTCCCCAATAGAAAACATAAACATATGGAGGAAAAGAACCCTTGATACTTCCTTGATTTAAAACATGTGCAAGTTCTATTCTCTAAACTGCTGTAAATTCTTGTGTCTAGCATTCAAGGAAAATAGATAGTACTGAAAAGGGGGATTGGTCAATTTTGATGTAAGAGTCCTTCCATGACTAATGTAGTGTTTATTGACTGGGTATAAATATTAATTCTATATAATGGATAGACGACAACTTTCCTTTATGGATGTTTCGAAAAAATGATTTGAATTTGAGAATTCCGTTGAATGTAATATACGAATAGTGGGTCTACATTATGGAAGAAAAACATGTATATGTACATGTATATGTAATATTAGGTATTAACTCGTTATATATGAGATAAAAGATGAGATAAAAGAGATATCTAATCTGCCCTATTAATAATGAAAAACTACTAATGAGAAGTTAGATACTACTGAGAATTTAGATAGGAATTCTAATAAGAATAAGATAAGAGTCATTCCTTTTCGTTTGGAATTATGAATTGAATATGGAATAAATAGATTCAATCAAGAAAAAGATATTGGAATTATAAATTGAATATGGAATAAATAGATTCAATTAAGAAAAAGAACAAATAGTTTGAATTCAAAGAATGCTTCGACATAAAGAAATAAATGGAAAAACAAAAAGTGCGTGAATTCACAAAAACTATTACTACCCTTTTTCTGCCTTATTTAAACATGGGATCGAGAGTGGTTTTTTACTTCACAAAAGGTTATGTTAGATCCTGTATCTATTTATATATACAATCTATATATATACAAATAGATAGACGTATGGACTCACACTTAATTTCTTTCTCTAGTACAGTGATGATATCCACTTTTATAGCCATAATCTATTTGGAGAAATAAAAATAGCAAAATAGAAATTATCTTTCGGAGAGATGGTTGAGTGGTTGATAGCTCCGATCTTGAAAACCGGTATAGTTCACAAGTAAGGATGGCAGTGGATTTTCAACTCTATTAATATCTGCCCTACTCGAAAGTGGAATTTAAATGAATTTTAAATGAATGCTGAAAAATGGATGTGGATATGGATTTGGATATGGGTCTAGTGATAACCTGAACTGATAGATACCCATATCCTACTCGTTTTTTATTAACTCTATTTTTTTGTTTTTTCTTGAATATTTATGTTTAAATATAATAAAATATTAATATTTTATGAGAAGAAACAACTTTAAAATCTCCACTTTACTCCTAAGTCCTCACCTTTTTTATCATATTTTATTTTCTTATAGGATGATAATAATGCAAATGATATGAAGATGGAGCTTTGAATGTTGTGAAGTTCACGCAAAGATAATTGAAGCTTTGGATATTTCAGTCTTTGTTCCGGTTCTTGATTGTGAAAAATATATGTTGTCTTTGCACTAGACATTATGATTTTTATTATTCCAATTTTATGGTTTTTTAAGACATACAAATCAAAATCTTGACTTATTATTATTAAAGTAATTTTGATTTGGAGAGTTCACAAAAATCTGCTCTTTATATTTTCTATTTAGAAGTTATATTTTTATGTGTTATACAACCCGATGATATCCAAAAACCCGAACAATCCAATGGATGTGGATATAGGTATTAAATTGTAAAACTGATGGCTATGGATATGGATATGCGTTGAGTCATAAAAAATGGATATGGATATGGGTAGAGTAACACCTGAACTGAACCCTACCCATTGCCATCCCTATTCGTAAGGAACTATCAAGGGTTCAAATCCCTCTCTCTCCTTTTAAATGGATTTATGTCTTTATTGGTTTTGACTCGATTAATAACCTAAAGGTGAATGACTAGGCTATCCTACCCAGTCGAGTCAGAAAAAGTTGGATTAGATATAAATGAGTTGAAACAAAAAGAAAAAGGAATACTTTATTAAGTTTAAGTATGACCTGTTCGACTCAATCAATGTGTATGGTAGAATCTAATTGATTCCTACTTAAAGTATTGGATCTCTTGTTTCAGTTAGTTAAGAGGAGTCATATAATTGAATATTTATTCTACTTATTCTATTTATTTTACATCTATTTGATTTATGTTGATTCTACTTAATCTGAAATAGTCGAAAGTTAAGTGAAATAGTGGAAAGTTAACCCTT
>JAOTAX010140294.1:0-16852 GCA_025629825.1 Erythroxylum guanchezii | reverse complement strand
TATTCATCTCTTAACTAACATCAAAACATGTTTCATTCATCTAATCAAGAAGAATGATGCTTATACTTACCTTGATTGGCTTCAAGATCTTCAAACTTCTTCAAGATCTTCAAAACCCTAATTTTCCTTCTTTTCTCTCTTCTCCCTCCACGATCTCTTCTTCATTTTTTTGCAAGACAATAACTTCTTCTTCTTTTTATACCCTTAATAAGAGTGCAATGCCTAGTTTGCCCTTGAATTTAAACCTTATAGCCTTATATGCTTAAGTGACTTGCCTAAAATGCCCTTATGCATTCTTACCACTTTTAATTCAACTAACCCATATAATAAAAATCCTACTAACAGTTACATAATAATTAACTCCAAAATTTAATCCATCAACCTCATAATTTATTCAAATCATGCTTAATTTCAATAAAAAAAATTTTGAGGGTCAACAGCTTCCTCCAATTTTTGTCATAAAACACACAATAATTTATTTCCCTATAAATATCATAAACTAGTCTTCCAAAGAATTTCTTAAGTTGATTATGCTCTATGCAAGTATTCCACTTAATTTGTATTGTCCAGTCTATAACTTCTGGCCAAGATGTAGAGGAACAAGAAAGCCTAGAATTGAATAAGAGCCTTCTTCCATAAAAAATCATAATATTTACATTGAAAAAATAAATGATCAAGTGATTCAAAAGTTATAGAGCATAAGCTGCAACTATTACAAGTTAGGTGCCCAAAAACTTTATCCCTGGTAAAGACTTTACCATTAATGGCTAACTCAAGAATGAAAGAAATATTTGATATAGCTTAGGGGAACCAAACCAACTTAATCCATATAACTTTTTAGGATCTATGCCTCAATTTATCTTTATAAGAGGAGTTTGAAAAATAACAGAAGGTGGTTTACCCATTAGATACTATCACTTGATCTAGAGGTACCCAAGAATCTTAAAATAGATGCTAATAAGATGTCTCTAAGCTATTGATTGAGATTGAATTTATTCTATGATATGAACTCTTTAACAGTTACTTAAGTTGGAATCATTGTCCGTATAAGGGAGAAATTTCAATTCTCAGTTAATGGACCTAGCGAGCACCCATAATCAAACTAATAATTAGATTTAAAATCATCTCCTAACTTGATCCTAAACCATCTTCTTGTTCGATTCCTTAATTTGAATAAATATTAGGTAGCCCATAAAGCATCATATCTTGAATCATAATACTAGAAATTACTTTGATTTAAGTAATAGCAATGGATCTACTGACCCAAAAAGATTCCTTATTAGATAGCAATCTTTAAATACATTAAGAATCAGGAAGCCGTTACAGGTCAAAAAGTAAAACGGAAAGCTACAATTACACAATCCAAATTCTCTGTACTAGAGACCATGGCTAAAGATGAATTTCCTACATATGAAGACATCAGTAAAAAGGCCCAATCATATAAGTCACACTTCACAATTGATAATCAGACACCCATTTTAGGCAACCTATAAGAACTACAATAGAGAAGCTTGGAATGCTTAACAACAACACAGATGGAAACCCAAGAAAGGAAACCCAAGAAAGGAAATCCAATGCGCCTTTAGACCCACTGCTTCAATAACACAATTGAAAGCCAAGAGTGGCCCAGTATTGACAAGCTCTATAACCCAATAAGCCCAGTTCACACAAAACCCAATTACACTTCCTCACCAGCTAGGCCACAACATTTTAGACTAGCCAAACACCAGCACTACTGAACTGGCCCTAGTATATCCTAATGATTAACAACATCCCTCAGATAAGTTATCGACCATGCAAGACATCAATACAAGTTCCACTAACTAGTTTCACTTCCTTGCAGAACTGAACAACTTCAAGGATTACCACACGTAGGCTTAAACAAATTGGATGGAATCGATGATGAGAAAAATGCCAAATGAGATACAGAGATGCACAAAGTAGCAATCCTAGATCACCCTTTAACATCAATCTTTAATTGTGCAAAACGGAAGCTATCCACGCCTAAAAGCATGAACTTCAAAGAAAAAATCAAAGTCAATACCTCCAGAACGAAGAACACAAATAGAAACTAAAGAAAGGTTCAAATCGGCTTAAAAACCTCTTGATAACCAAAGAACCAGACCTAAAGACACCTGTAATGGAGGAATTGCCAAATGTCCTGATGTCAACTAATCCGATTTTCGGATTGGACGAACTTGTCCTAGACAATATTCCTATTAATCTGGCTACTACCTAGCCTAAAGGTACGTCACAACGCATCGTAACACTAGTAAAAATAAAATAACTAGAGCTACTACTATAGCAGTGGTGAGTCTAGGTCGACCTCGCAGAGAGTGTGTGTAAAGTTTCTGTAATGAAAGTAACCGGTGCTTAGGTTTGAGGGGGGGGGGTGTTTGGATTTTTCAAACAAGAAAATAAAATGAAACTAGACTAATGAAAACAAATTAAAGAAAACATGCGAAAAATGATAAAAGTGGAGAATTCGGTAGGGACTCGGTTCTTTGATTCGATCTCAGCATACACTCTAATTAAAGATATTTCATTGGTTTGTTATTCTCAAACCTCTCCTAGTAACTATTAATCGTGAGTTAATAATTAACCCGATTTTTCCTTAGGTAGTGTTTAATCAAGATACGGTAGTTAATTAAACCTAACCACCAAATAACCTAGGATACGATCTCTAGATTTAATTAGGCAGTATCATTATGAATTAGGAAAATTGATTAATCAAGGCAACAATGACATATGATGCGTCATTTAACCTAGGTCATGTTGTCTTTAATGATTACGAATCATTAGTCGATACATATGAACTTCAATATAACAATTAAGGATTATATCAAAATTCTAGCAATGGATTTGCAAATAAACGATTCAATGAATGCATTAAAATCATCTTTTCACAATACCCAATGGTTTCATACACAAATAACTGAGTAATAATGAAAATCTGATTGTCCATACACAAAACTCAAATCAATCAACATAGGATAACGCAATCAATTTATAATGAGAGAAAGAAACAACAAAAAACAAAGAAATACACTTAACCTGGGTCATCGACGTTGATGTCACCTCCGAACCGACGTTGGGACATCTAGCCCTCCATAGATCTCTCACGGAAAAATGCTTCAACCCCTATAGAATAATGTCCCTCTAAAGCCCCTTTTTGCTACTGCGCCTCCACTCTTTTTTCTACCTACTGTTCTCTACTATTCTGTTCTATCTCATTTAATGAATTAATTTGTGGTCTATTTTACTATTCACCTCCTCTTCGTTACTGTGCGTTTTCATTTAAAATGTATCCCACTTCTTAAAAATGTATGCGTTTCACATACATTGTTTGCGTGCCGCAAAACATCTGTGTGAAATGTAGACGTCGTCACGTAGGACACACAGGACATGCAGATGTTGTCTGCATTTTGTTCCTCTGCTATCCTCCTACGCTACATCGTTTTGCTTCATTCCTTTATCTAGCATTGCTGTTTTGGTCATGGACTGTTGCATGCCTTGCATTTTATCTCCTGGCCATTTGCTGCGTTTTCTTCATCTTGGTTGACCCTTTTTGTCTCTTTTTCTAGCTGTCCATCTTCATTCTCTCCAACAGCCGTGGGATTAATTAAATTAATGTCTTGCATGCATGTAAGACATTAATTTCAAGTTGAAGATAATTTCCACGCATAATTCATGCAGCTCACATTCTTTGCATTTTTTCTTCTTTTAATTTCTTCTTCTTGCTCCATGAGGACAAGTGAAAACTAATCTTCAAAAAATGGCCAAAATATAGAGCTTCAACTCACTTTAACTTCTTTGCTTATGAATTGTACCTAAAATTACATATGAGTCAAAGTAAGTATCTTAAGCAATTTCATGTCAATAATCACCAAGTGTCATGGAATACTTTCATAGTCAATTAAGCACCTATCAATTTCCCCCACACTTAGTTTTTGGCGATCCTTGGGAAAAACATTAAAATTAAGTTCAAAGACCCAAAAACTTTGACTTATTTTTCATATGTTTCAAGAATATATAATCATAAGAAAAGATGAGTGACTTTCAAAAATCATAGCAAGATGTCAACATTCTAAGCTTTTACTCATGATCAATCAACATTCATCATCTTCAAAAATTGAGCAATCTAATGGTAGACTCAAAAAATGTGTTTAAATAAAATATACCTACGGGTACGCTCAACACCATTCATGATCATGACAATCCATAACTTTGCATATTGTTTCATTTCTCTACCACTAAAGGTCATATGCAAAATCATAAATCAAAGGACTTTTCAAGGTTGTAATGTGGATAAAGATAAGGTGAGATGTATTTAGGTCAAGTAACTTGAAAGCCATTAAGCTAGTGAAACAAAGCAACACTCAATGTGACATCAAGTGCACAAGATAACATTTATTAAAAACTGGGTACCATCCCCTATGACGAATGCAACCTTTATATTTCACAACTCAATTTAGCTCTCACACACAAACCACACAAAGCATATACTAATTTGAAGGAATCACTCATACAATTGATGACAATACATTGAAACCACAAAAGAATTAACCTTCCAAGCCAACATCTACCTCATATTCAACATACTCCAATAACACATTCACTACAACTTTAGGAGGATGCATTACACATAAACAACTTTTCAACACATATGTAATTCCTCCTTGATACATGTACTTAAACTTTTTTTAATTTATTTTTCTTTATTTCTTTCTTTTCCTTTTTTAAATATTGAAAGAAACTACATTAATATGGTAATTTTAATGATAAGATATAAAATAACATCCCAATCATTATAGCCAATCCACACATATGTATAGCCCCATACTTAGAATTGTTTAATTGTTTACATCCTCAAACTCAACAATCACAAATGTTCCATTAGCTTTATGGCTTGGGTAGGACATTTGGTTAAGTATAAAGTATGTAATGTGGTTGATACAAAAAAGAAAGGCTAATAAGCTCAAAGGGGGCTTAACAAGGGAAAAATCATATTAATAGGGTAGCTATTTGGCTAATATAGCTTTTTAAACAAAGAATGCTTAATCATTTTCATGTTAATGCATGTGATAAAAATGTGGTCTCAAATACAAACTCAAAGCAAAGTCAGGATATACATGTCATGAAAGTCACACATTATCAAAAAACATTGAGACTGATATAGATGTATCAGTCTAATAAGTCTCAAAATATCACCGGCTTTGTCTACCACTAGTCACTACTCTTCTAAAGATAATAGATATCGAACAATCATAAGAGTAAAAATACATGCTAAAGTTGTTATAAAATTCTCTAGTTAATTCATTATTTACTCATGTCTATATAATCCCAGAAAATAGAAAACGAGAAAATGTTTATTTTGTTTGTTTTATTCTTTCTCTCATTTTGATTAAAAACTTAAAACAAGTAAGAAACAAACCAACAAAGAACACACGTGCATCAAAAAAAGAAATGTGAAAATATAAAGAAAAGAAATTTACTTCCCTTGGGTTGCCTCCCATAAAGCGCAAAGTTGCTAGCTTGACTCGATACTTTCCTCACGTGACAAAATTATGATCTTCTGGTACTACAGTTAGCGCCACTTCAACGTGGGGTTGTTCTAGATAAGGCCTTAGTTGATCATCATCCCCATTCAGCGTCTTCCCTATCCTTAAATTCTCAATCTCGACTGAGTTCATACACTCTGAAAAGATCTCAAAAGTCTCTTCACCTTTTTCTTCCTCATTTAATTCCTCCAATCTGCTATGTAAAGGTGAAGAGTCATTCTCAACAATAAAATGGAACTCGGTACTGCTATGTAAAGTCTCTTTTTCTGCTTCGAGCTCCTCCTCTACTTCTTCTACATAAGCAACTTACGTCCATAGGGTAGGCCTTGGGTTGATATGACTGCTCCTCTTCCATTTATGATTATAGGCGTTCCATCCTTGCTGCCATTTCACTCATTTGGTTTAACAAGTTCTGGTTTCTAGACATTATATGTCTCATCTCCTGCTGGAACAATTGGGTATTCTATCGAAGTTGTTGCATACTCTCTTGAAGCTGCTACATACCCTGTTGAAATTGAAGATTGTTAGCAATCACAACATTCATCAATTCTTCTAGAGATGTACTTAAGTTTTGAAAAGAAGCTTATAGTCCATACGGGAATTGCTGTGTGTCCTGCAAACTATCATAGAAGTAATTCTGATGGTTATCCCATCCATAACCAAAGTTAGGTTGATTAGTCCAACCTTGGTTATAAGATTGAGAATAAGAGTTAAAGAAAAAATTACTTCCATCCATAATTTTTTTATAACTCATAAACATGAAACAGAATAAGGAAAGGATCACGAAATAACTGAAAAGAAATCAATTACAAACAAATGTACACAAAACACCATTAAAATCACAAATAAAAACCAAAACACCCCACTCTTTAGTAACGATGTCACAATTGACCACACGTCATAATGCTAGTCAAAATAAAATAACTAGACTTACTACTATAATAGTGGTGAGTCCAAGTTGATCTCGCAGAGAGTGTGTGTAAAGTTTCCGAAATGAAATTAACTAGTGTTTAGATTTAATGGGAG
This sequence comes from Erythroxylum guanchezii, assembly GCA_025629825.1. NCBI lineage: Eukaryota > Viridiplantae > Streptophyta > Magnoliopsida > Malpighiales > Erythroxylaceae > Erythroxylum > Erythroxylum guanchezii. Next base: position 10,265 of record JAOTAX010140294.1, on the reverse strand, counting down.
CCAGGGTTTGGATTTTTCAAATAAGAAAATAAAATAAAACTAGACTAATAAAAACAAATTAAAGAAAATATATGAAAAACGATAAAAGTGGGGAATTCGATAGGGACCCAGTTCTTTGGTTCGATCTCGACCTACACCCTAATTAAACATATTTCATTGATTTGTTGTTCTGAAACCTCTTCTAGCAACTATTAATTGTGGGTTAATAATTAACCAGAATTTTCCTTTAAGTAGTGTTTAATCAAGATACGATTGTTAATTAAACCTAACCATCGAATAACCTAGGATACGATCTCTAGATTTTAATAAGTAGTAGCATTACGAATTAGGAAAACCAATTAATCAAGGAAACAACTACATAAGATGCATCATTTATCCTAGGTCATGTTATTCCTATTGATTACGAATTATTAGTCGTTACACATGAATTTCAACATAAAAATTATAGATTATATCGAAATTCTTGCAATGGGTTTGCAAATAAATGATTCAATGAACGCATTAAAATCATGTTTTCACAATACCCAATGGGTTTATACACAAATATTCGAATAATAATGAAAATTCGATTATCCACACAGAAAACCCAAACCAATCAACATAGGATAATATATTCAATTTCTAATGAGAGAAAGAAACAACAAAAAATAAAGAAATATACTTAACCCAGGTCGTCAGCATCGATGTCACCTATAAACTAACGTTGGGATGTCTAGCCCTCTATGGGTCTCTTTTGGGAAAATGCTTTAGCCCCTATAAAATAATTGTCCCACCGAAGCCCCTTATTGCTACTGCGCCTCCACTCTTCTTTCTGCCTACTATTCTCTACTGCTTTGTTCTATCTCATTTAATGAATTACTTTATGGTCCATTTTACTATTCACCTCCTCTTCGTTACTATGTGTTTTCATTTAAAATGCATCCTATGTCTTGAAAACGTCTGCGTTTCACAGATATTGTCTGCGTGAAATTGCGTTTCCGTAGGACGTCTTGTGAAACGCAGACGTCGTCACGCAGGTTATATAGACGTCATCTGCATTTTTGTTCCTCTGCTATCCTCTTGCGCTGTGTCGTTTTGCTTCATTCCTTTATCCAACGTTGCCGTTTTGGTCATGGATTGTTGCATACCTTGTGTTTTGTCTCCTGGCCATTTATTGCATTTTCTTTACCTTGCTTTGCCCTTTTTGTTTCTTTTTCTAGCTGTTCATCTTCATTCTTTCCAACAACCGTATGATTAATCAAATTTCACGTTGAAGATAATTTTCATGCATAATCCATGCAGCTCATATTCTTTGCATATTTTTTTTTCTTTTTAAAATTTTCTTCTTCTTGCTCCATAAAGACAAGTGAAAATTAATCTTTAGAAAATGGCCAAAATATAGAGCTTCAACTCACTTTAACTTCTTTGCTTCCGAATTGTACCTAAAATCACATATGAGTCAAAGTAAGTATCTTAAGCAATTTTATGTCAATAATCGCTAAATCTTATGGAATAATTTCATAATCAATTAAGCATATATCAGTACACACAATCTCCCCCGCTAATTTCACAATGGAGTACTGATCGAGTGTTGGTTATGTGTAAGTTTTAATAAATATCCCTTGATAATCTGCAAGCACACAGTTCATTAGCATAATACCTAAGGTGTCAATTCTACGAAGAGGGATTATCTAATCCTAAAATCTAAGGCCAAAAATAAATACAAAAAATTCAAATTACACGAAACTAAAAACAAGAAATTAATTTAATCAATCGAATTAAATTAAGAATCAATAACAGAAATACTAATTACTAAGTAATTACAACACACCTAAGAATTAACCTAAGGAAAGTACCAATTGAGAGAAAAAGAATTTTACCTAACCTAACTGATTATGAATTACTAGATTGTTGGTTCTAGACGATCTTAGGGTTGGTTACTCTCTCTCAAGTTATAACCATTAAACACAAATCATAAACGTTGGAGGTAGCAATCTCTCAATTTACAACCTATCCAAAACCCTAATTAGTTCCGAAGTTCTCTAATAAACTCTCGGAAACCTATGCAAGATCTCTTTTTGCACAATTTGCTGATTTGATTTAATTCTAATTTCTATTAAATCACCTAAATCCCGTTAGCCCAATTTAATAGTTTCTCATTCGATTCACCTCTTAGTTTACATTGAATTATGTAATCGCAGAATTAAATCACAACAAACCCAATAAACATATAAATAATTAGATTTCATTAATTTAAGATTAAAACTCTGAAGGTGAGTTTATAACATCATCAACATTCTAGATCCTATCATCAACTATTTATTCCAATTCCATATAATAATAAAACTAAAATTAAATAGGAAATACAATCTGAACAGATGATGGGAGGCAACGACGTCGAGAAACTCCTGATCTGGGAAGTACGTCGAGTCGGCTTCTTCTCCTCTTCTCTCTTCTTTCTTCTCTTCCTCTATCTATTGATGATTTCTCTCTAAGGTTTCTCAAGGTGGCTGATGCAAAAGCTTTTTCTGCCTCTTTTTCTTATTCTTTAAATATCCTTTCACGTTTTGAGCAGCCCTAGGGTTTTTTCCAAGGTCTGAAAGGTCCAAAAAATCCCTCGAAACTTGACATTTTTTAGTGTCTGCATGTCTGCTCGATGTAGGCCACGATCGTAGGCCACATTCGAGCCTTCTGTCACGATCGTGGCATACAGGCTACGATTATGGGTTGTTCCTTACACTTTTTTCAAAGATCATGGCATGCATGCCATGATTGTGGGCTAACTATGGTGCTATTGTCACGATCGTGGCATGTATGCCACAATCGTAGGCCATTGTTTTAACCCAAATGTCTCTGAAACTTCTTCGTTCTTCGATGTTGACCATGAAACACTAGCAAACATATCAAGGTATCTCAAAAACATAATATTTAAACTCAAAAACTTGTACTAACCCATAAAACATGTAAAACACAAATAATTAACAAACTAACACAATTTTAACCTAAAAACATACTAAATAATTGAATTAACAATTAAACACATATCAAAGTATGGCCTAAAATACGATGCAATTTACACTTATCATGTACCAGAGTTTAATATGGAATTCACAAGTTGCGGCTAGCATAAATTTTGTCTGGGTACTTAAATCCTTACTTCATTTACATAAGGTTAAATTGATTGCTCTTTTTGAACCAATAATTAGTGGTCAATTTGCAATAAACACAATTCACAAAATGGTCTTTAAACACTCTCACATAATTGAAGCTAAAGGATTCTCAGGGGGTATTTGGTTGCTATAGTAGGAAAATTTAGAAATCAAGATTCTACAAAACAATTGGCAATTCTTGCATGTTCGCATTAATGTTTCATGTTTTTACTTAACAATTGTATATGGCTCTCCCTCAAGCACTTTGAGTTATCTTTTGTGGAGCAAACTCGAGGATATTTCTTCCAGCGTACAAAGACTATGGATTGTAGCAGGTAATGCTTTACCAGAAAAAGAGGATGAGATTGGAGGCTCATTAGCTAGGCTTGCATTATGTAAAAAGTTTAGAAAATAGGTCTCCAATTGTGAACTACTAGATCCTGGCTTTTCAGGCTTAAGGTTTACATGGGCCAAAGGTTTGTGCCATGAGAGATTAGATAAAGTTTTTTTCAATGAGGACTAATTGAATTCCTTCAGAGCTCCAAAGGTTACTCATCTTCTGAGAGTACAGTCTAATCACTCGACACTTTTAATTGAGTTCAACAAAACTGCTAAAATATTGGAAAAGGAAAAACAATTTTAATATGTTGCAGCATGGACCACCCACGAATCATGGCCTCATTTTGTAAAGGAACAATGGAATTTCTAAGAGGATTTCTACACGGTAATACAAACCTTCTTTGCTGATGTATATAGCTGGAATAAGACAACCTTTGGTAACATTTTTCATCCAAAGAGAAGAGTACTTGCAGGACTGGTTGGGATGTAGAAAGCTCCGGTTGTCCGCACGAGCAAGCGACTACAAGAGCTGGAACTAGAATTAAAGAAAGAATTTGAAAGAATCCTCACACGAAAGGAGATGCTATGGAGACAGACGTTGAGTTCAAATTGGAGCTCGCAAGGTGATAAAAGTACTGCTTTCTTTTATAAGCTAGTAGGAGCAATGAAGAAGAAAAATAAAATAGAAAAAATCCTCTTACAAAATAGATCATGGTGCTCAGACCAGCTGATCCTCAAAGAGGAAGCAACATCCTTTTTTACTAAACTCTATATAGATGATCAACAAGCTCCAATGCAATTATACAAGATTAAATGAATGTTTCCAAGCCTCTCTCGCAAATAGAAGAACCAGCTAGCAAGGGATGTGAGTGAAGCAGAAATATATAATGCCATATCTGAAATGAGGGCACTCAAAGCCCCTAGAAGCGAAGATTTCCCTTCCCACTTTTTTCAAATGAATTGGTCAGTTGTTAGCACTTCACTTTGCAACATGATAAAAAGAGTGTTTGACACTGGATTTGTGGATGAAAGAATCAACGACCCTGTGATCTGTCTCATTCCTAAAATTGACAAGTCAAAAAACTTTCAACATTTTAGACCAAAAGCCTATGTAATGTCAGCTTAAAGGCTATCTCCAAAGTGATTGCCAACCACTTGAAAAGGGTTTTCCCCACCCTAATACATCTAACAAAGACCAGTTTTATCTCCAGGTGGAATCTAATAGACAATATTATTATTGCCCAAGAGATCATCCATTCCATAAGACTACAAAAAATAGGAAAAAGCTGGATAATACTAAAATTGACTTGGAAAAAGCCTTTGATATGATGAATTGGGACTTTATACAAGATCCTTTAAGAGAAGCAGCGATACCTAAACTCTTAATCAAAGTAATGATGGGGTGTTTTCATTCATGCTCTATGAGAGTATTATGGAACGGACAAAAAAGTGATTCTTTCAAGCCCTCAAGGGGAGTACACCAAAGAGACTCAGTGTCCCCCTACACCTTTGTACTACGAATGGAATGAATATCCCAGGCCATCACACAGGTGGTTGACAAAGGTGATTGGGTGCCCTTTTCTTTTGGTTCTAGCAACATAACAATTTCCCATCTCCTTTTTGCAAATGACTTGGTACTTTTTATGGAAGCCTCAATTAAGCAAGTGGATTTTGCATTAAATCTACTGGAGGAGTTTTGTAAGCACTTTGGCCAAAAAATTAGTTAGGAAAAAACAATCTTATACTTTTCACCAAATGTATCACAGGAGAAAGCCAACTTCCTCAACAACAGGCTAGGAGTTGAACTTTCAAGCAACCTTGGAAAGTACCTTGTTGTCCTTCTGATCCATGGTCGAGTCACTTCCAAGACTTATGCTCATGTCTTGCAAAAAATGGAGAATAAAATCAATGACTAGAACTTGAACAAAATTGCTTTGGCAGGTCAAGCTACTTTATGCAAGAAGGTTCTGACCTCAATCCCACTATATAGTATGCAATCCACAAGCTTCCCCAAGACAATGTGTGCATAAATGGACCAAGCTCAAAGAGATTTTCTGTGAGGAAGCTCCAGAACTCAAAGGAAATTACACCTCATTAAATTGGATGTACTCTGTAGCCCTAAATCAAATAGAGGTTTCAATTTTTGCAGTATTAAAAAATGGAACGAAAATCTACTGTTCAAAATTACCTGGGGTATTATCTCCTACCCACTGGAGCTATAGGCCAAAGTCCTCCTCACCAAAGATAAACTACAACCCAAAGACATCCCTGGACTCCTCCACACTAAAAATGCATCTCACGTTTGGCGCCTCCTCAGCCACTTCTGAGACTTATGTTTGACTGGAATCCGCTGGAAAATTGATACTGGCCATCGAGTTCATTTCTGGAAAGACATCTGGCTCAAAGCAAGAAAGCCCCTTATAGAATTGACAATTTTGCCTATCCTCCACCATGAAGTCGACCTACCTATTTGTGAATTTGTTAACTTTGATGGGGGCTGGGATTTAAATAAATTACAGGGGAAGTTACCATAGAAAATTATCCAGCAAATCCAAGCACATTTCCCTCCACGCGCAAACGCACGCCCAGACAGACCATCGTGGGCTTTGATGGACTTAGGAACCTTCACTGCATCTTCTGCTTACATCCTACTATGTGGAAATCAATGACAAAACCCAACGCACAAATGGACTGTGGTCTGGTCATGGAAAGAACCAAAACATATTTGAACTTTCCTTGGGTTATTCCTACACGAAGCTCTCCCTCAAAACGGAGACACCTCACTTTATGTGATGACTGCTCATTATGTTGAGGAGTAGAAATCATTGACCATGTTTTGAGATGGTGCTCACAAACTCAACATCTCTGGGCTAAGCTCATCCCTTTAGGTGAATATTTTAATTTTTTTACATGGAACATCAGTGACTAACTTATAAACAACTTGCAGGAAACCTTACTGCTAAATGAGACGTCATGGACAACAATCTTTAGAGTCACATGTTGGACCCTTTGGAATAATAATAATCTATTTTGTTTTGAGGGAGAAGGACATTCTGAGGACTCTTTAGTCACCCAAATTTTGGCAAAATCAAGAGAAGCAAATTATGTAAACATGCAATTATTGAGCACAATGGAAAAACCTAGCAGACAAGAGGCCTTCATCCGTTGGCATCATCCTGAAGTGAATTGGAACAAGATTAACACTAATGAAGCCACTAAACCAGACTCACACCTCGCTGCGGCAGGAAGAATTAATCTAAGATGAAACAGGCTCGTGGCGTGGAGGTTTCGCAGCCAATGTAAGCATTGGCTCAACTTTTTTGGCTAAACTATAGGGCACCTATTTCGCCTTAGTCACAGCTTGGGAGCTAAGTTTTCGAAAAATTATGCTGGAGCTTGATAATAAGTGTCATTGATATCCTTCAACACAAGTAACCAGTGGCCGACCAATACAGTGCCCTCTTCCAACAAACTATGGAGCTTCTTCAAAGACAATGGATAGTCCATATTCAGCACACTTACGGGGTGGGGGAGGAAACAGATGTGTCGACGCATTGGCAACCTTTGCTCTAAGCCAACCTCTTGGACTACATATTTTAGAGTCTCCACCTAATTGTGTCAAGAACCTACTGTCGCAGGACAGCATGGGAGTGTCATTGCCTCGTAGTGTTGTAGAATTCTGAGTTGGGCACGCCGTGTCTTCCCCTTGGTCAGAAAAAGAAAAAAAGAAAAAGAAACCATTACATAGTTACATTAGAAATAAAACAAGATATACTTTTAAAGATATTTTCTAGTGATAATTGTTTGTACTTGTCATTGATCTCCAAAATCTACACCAGCTTTTTTGTTGGTTAATCCGATAGCCTTTTATCGTCTCTTTTTATCTTTCGAAAGTCTAATGATTAATGTTACAAATATTTCAAATTTCGTGGATTAATATGACAAACGCCTGCAATAAGAGAATCATTACCTATGTTCTGAATATGGTTGTATTCTTGTTAGGAAAGTAAAAAGAATAAAGTACTTGCTTAGTAGACACTACTTAATCTGAATATTGGTCATATTCCATATGCAAGTGTCCTCGTTTCTAATCCCTTAAAGCTCTTTATAATAATTTGGAGTCGTGACTATTTATGGTTCTAACTCCCAATTTTCTCGCTGTCAGACGAATTGTAAACTGTCAAGATATCAAAGAAATTTCTTTTCTTCAAATTAAAACTTGTACCAATCGAAAGAATAATTTCTTAGTAACTCAGCATTAATGAATTAATGATCTTTTAACCTGACTTATAAGGTGTATTAAATTCATGATGACAAGATACAGGATTTGGTAAGGTAGTCTAAGCATGTTAAGAGTTTCCTTCCTTGTTGAGACTAAAAATCTAAACAGTTAAAAACTGTATTAAATAAATGGGAATCGATACAAGTCAATATGTATTTATTTCCATACGAATAAATCCTTCAACGAAAAGTTGACAAAGAAAAGCAAAGTCGTAAACTCTATAGAGTGAGCGAATTATATTTGCTCGATGTCTTCGACGAGGCTCATAAAAAGTCATCACTTGCCCATAACGATAGAAAAAGAAAACAGAAGCGTTGGACCAAAACTTGGAAAGCAAAGTGGGCGTGGAGCATCATCTTGAAAGGGATTCAACGGGCTATGAATAGTTGAGAGAAACTTGCTTACTAAATTAGGCCTCACACTGGGAAAATGGATTGTCTCAAAACCATCGACGAGTCCAAATCAACATAGTTCACATATGTTTACTATCTGTCAAGGTTTTGCTTATAATAAATTTATGCAAGGTCTTGGTTCGATTCTTCGTCAGTTTTAAAGGTAGAGTGGTCTTGTTTTTAGTTTTAATCACACAAGGACAAAAACACAAAATCTACATGTATACATTCGAAACTAACATGCCTTGCGATCATTGCATATATAACATATTACTAGTTTTGCTTTGTCCAATTAACAATTTCAAAGTTGCATGACTTGCGGTCAAGTTAAGGATAAATCCTTCAAAAAATGTAAATAATCTTATAATTATTCAGTGGAAGCCATTTAACATTTAAATTAATATGTCAAATAAAGAGGTTCATATTATTTGAAGAAAGAAAAGAATAAATTCAGAAGTGTCTCAGAAATTTGTCACAAGCTTCGTGTATATAATTTTCTCGAAAATAAAAGAATATATTTCTAAAGAGATTAGTTGAGCACATTGTTGAACACTTGTCCCACCAATGTTACACTTCTTCGTGTACTTTTTTTTTTTTTTACATAAAAACAAGTCGATATTTCATCAAGCCCATAATTAAAAGAAACTGGAATGCCCTCAACCTTTCAACAACGTTTAAGAGACATTAAAATTTTGCCCACTCTAGTCTTCAACGAATTTTTAATAAACAAATCATTATCAATATGAGAAAAGATCATCATCGTCACAACTTTCACATGAAAACGTTCAAAACGTACGTACATGTGAAATCAAGGCATTTCACACAATACTGTAATTAAAAGATTTAATCATAGATATATTGAAAGCGAACATCATATTTAATTGCAATTTTGCTATTAAAATTGAATTTGAAGCATTTTTCTTATTCACAAATTAGCTGAAATTTGTGTCTACAACCTCCGATCATGTAAGACTGCAAACTTTCAATCAAATGAGTTAAAACAGGATGTATCTTCTATACGTTTTGATTTAAAAAATGATTTAAATTTTGTTGTTAAGCAATTTATTTGCGGCAATGTTTATCTCTTACCAAGATTTCGAGCGTCTATTTTCTGGATTTAAGGATTATTCACCAATATGGATTGTTGATTTATTTCAAAAATTTTGGAAATATTTTCTTGTTTGCATGTTAATTAAGATAATAATAAAGCACTTAACTTGAAAGTAACCTGCCAATGTTACCGGCCATGAAAACAGTTGTTGCTAGATTTGTACGGATAAATAGTTTAATTGATACTCATTAAAAACATTATTTGGGCCCAAGTGGCAAATAAGACTAATTTTCACTGATCATTATCAAAATGAAGGCTTGAATAATAAGAATCTTTTAAAATAAGATTTTCAAAATAGACTTTCTATTTTTTTCTCTCTTGGTAGTTACAGCCTTTCATTAACAAGGGAAAGTTATTGTTAGTTTAAGCCATACAATCAATCGATTGATTGGTTGTAGTTTTAGAGATATAATTTTTTAAAAGTATTTTTTATCTTATACATATTTGTTTAATTAAGTAATGTATAAAATAAAGTTTATGAGATAAATATGCCTTACAAAAATTAAGATGAGTTCATAATTATAAGACTCATATTACATTTATATGTTATTATTTCATTATTCCTAGTCATTATTTTACTGAGACTTAAGATTAGTAAAGTCTAATCTTAAGCCTAAAAAACACATTTATTTTTCTTATAGAAAAATATTCGATTTCATATATTAAAGTATGAATATACTTAAATAAACGTATAGATTTTCATTAGAGAATAAGTTAATTAAACTGATCTAAATATGAATTCCATTTGAAACATTATTTATATGCCTATGAAAATTCTCATTGTAATCAAGTACTACTGATCAATTAATAATGAAGCTCACGGCTTAATTATGAGAGCAACTTCTTCTTCTTAATGGCCTTCATAATCAAGTAGGGAATCCACAAACATGCATGGAGTTCCAAAGTCTAATTATAGAGTTATTATATAACACCCGATATCTAGTTTAACCGGTATACCGAAATAAGTCAGTATTTGAGACAGATGTCATTAAAAATCACAGAACAGTGAATAA